>JASDQU010106145.1:101406-117028 GCA_032191745.1 Picea mariana
GTTGGAAATATCTCTAGTATTCTGTAGAGATGACCCCCCAGAGAAACAATGACGCTGTGTGGTCGAGACTCATAAACAACATGGCACTTCCACATATATGGTTGCCCCAAGAGAACATTACAGACATCCAGTGGGGCAACATCACATAATACCTCATCCTTGAAGGGTTGGATGCTGTATGAAAATTGACATTGTTGGCTGACACAGAGATCTCGTCCTTGGCGAAGCCACCTGATGTTGTATGGCTGCGGGTGTGGTGTTGTCGACAATCCCAACTGTTTGATGACCTTTGTTGAGATGAGGTTCTTCTGGTTTCCACTATCAAAAATAAAATGTAGCGGGGTCCCCTTCACCCACATCTATGAATGGAAAAGGTGCTCCCCCTCTTCAGGATCTATTGGTTATTCTGGTTGAATTGTTGCGATCGCGACAATAGGAGTGGGGTTCGCGTCAATGATCTATCCTTTACCATTGTTTTCAGAATCAGATTATGAATCAGGGTTTGTCTCTTTGTCTTTGATCTTGGCCACCAATGACTATTTTGAGTGACATTCATCGGTGTTGTGCCAGGGGATTTTGTGGAACTCCTACCATTTTCCAGTGTCCTTCTTTGTCTTCCTATGACCCTTTTTTCCTGTGTCTTGTACTGGTTTTCGAGAGACTGTTTGTTAGGGTCATCTTTGTCATACTTCGTTTATTGCAGATTTGCAGACCCAAACTCCCATTTGTTCTAGTGCTTAAATTTCTGTTCGATTTTAACAGCATATCAATGAGCAACACCGAGTGATGAGATGTACAGAAAATCCATTCCAGTCTGGATGTATCTATGTAGAGCGCCACGATATTTCAGAACCAAATGTTGCTTGGAGTCTTTGATACCCAGCTTGGTGCGCAAGGTATGGAAGGTATTGGTGAAATCTGGAACTGCTTGGCCCCTCTCTTGCCGCAGTTTTGTCCATCTCATGTACTGGTCCTCATAGTCTCCAACAGGGTAATACTATTCGTTTACCGGATCCACAAAAAAATCCCAAGTGGGATCGGCCCCGTATATTCCAGACTCCTCTATGGAAATTTGCTCCCAGTAAGTTTCCCACTAATGTTTGACATGAGGGAGAGCTTTAAGGAGTGCGAAGGTGATATTTTCTTTGTCGGAAAAATTGTGAATAGAGAAATAACCTTCTAGCAGAGTTAACCATTTTTCTAGGGCTTCTGCATCTATATGTCCTTCAAATACAGGAATATCAAAATTAACTTGCACCTTGAAAGGCGAGGTGCCTCCAAAGTGGTCGCTTGATGAAGATGTGTCTTCTATTATCTGCAGGCGTTGAAGGATGTGGGAAAAATTCTCCATCATTTCGTCCCTTTGTCATGTGAGAGCTTACTCAAGCAATAGATTGATAGGATTGTCTGCTCCGTCGTTTTTCTTTTCTTCCGCCATTGAGGGTTTCTTGGGTGTGCGAGAACAATTTTATTCAAGAGAGACAAGATCGAGACCCAACTTTCTATACTCGGACCTCGTCGAGGACTTGCACTGAAAAAACGATCAAGAGCAGCCTGCTCTGATACCACTGATCCAGATTATTTTCGACATGAAATGCGAGCAGAGATATAATAAAGAAATGCATAGAGATATCGCATAAATTCAATAAGATAACATAAATGTATTAGAGATGCAACCATAAACATAGATATATAGTAATACACGATTTCTATTAATGAAAGAAATGTACAGAGACTGTAAAAATACAGAGTAAAAGATTCGCTAGAATGGTGGCAACTTATCTCTGAGAAGAGATGTGACGGCTACTCGCATCCACAAGAAGATGGTTACAATGAGGCTCTGAAGGCCTTTTTACAATAAACAGGAATGCCAAAAACCCTAGACATCCAAAAACCTAACCCTAGGAGATGAAGCGCCAAAAGTCATGTGGGCCCCATTTGGGTAAGTGAGTACATCAACTTCTCGGGGTCGTAACTTTTGCATACGATCTTCGTTTTAGGCATGTGATAGCTCGTTGGAAAGGTATTGTCGAGGAGATTCATTTTGGGGGATCAATCATGCCTTAAGATATCATTGAGAACCTAAATCTCTAAAAACCTTCATTTGGGCCCTCAAAATGGCCTCGAAAGTTAAAAACTACTAAAAATAGTAAATTGCCAAAATTGCCAGAAAATTGTTTTGATCCAGTCGAAAAAGGCGGGTGGCCACTGATATCCACCTGGATCAACCATTCCCTTAAATTCACAAACTCTTCCATTCATTGTTGCAATAGCTAACCATATTCCAATGATTAGTAATAAACTAATCAACAAAATTGAATATGCAGATGCAAAAGAGAATGAACGATCAACATATTTTCCCTTCTTAACACGAACAACATCAACTAAAGGACTTGTCTTACTTTCAATTGTAGGTTGTAAATTTGGATCATGGATACTAGTATTAATTATCATGTGCCTTGTAGTGACAACTGTCAAATTAGTGTTCATCCGATGAGTTCTCATAATTAACTCAATCCCATCCTTGAAAATATGATACTTGTTTTGTTCCTTGTAGAAAATGGCCTTCCTTTCATACAAGTATGGACTTCCCAAAACAATCCCGCAAATGTCGAGTGGAACCACGTTTAACTCTACCTCATTAATGAAAATGGATGTGATCATGAACTGTAACCTGCATTGCTTAGTTAACTATACCTGAGAATTATCACAATCCAACCCAAAGGATATGGTCTTGGATGAGGCCTAGTTTCCAATCCCAAATTCTGAACAACTTACTCTGAAAATTGATTCACTTTTGATCCACTATCAACAAGTGTATCAATATTAGTATGCTTTGAGATAACTCATAAATGAAACATGTCATTTCTCTTCCTTCAGTCAGGGATTACATTAGCCTTTGAAGAAGAAGTACTCAAACTGAAACTTCCAACAGAATATTCACTTTTGATGCCCATATCTATAACCTTAGTTTCATCCTAAAAATCTAATCCAAGATCCTAAATGATGGTCATGGTATTATTTTTACCCTTTCTAGGTTGAGCCCACTCTGG
The DNA here is from genome assembly GCA_032191745.1 of Picea mariana. NCBI lineage: Eukaryota > Viridiplantae > Streptophyta > Pinopsida > Pinales > Pinaceae > Picea > Picea mariana. The sequence goes on from JASDQU010106145.1 coordinate 104,460, forward strand.
TTTCAATTATGAATGAAACTTCCAACAATAGTTCTCATCATGGCCTTTCTTCTTGCGGTGAGAACATGTAGGCTTCTTCTCTTCATCCTTCTTCATTTTAGTTTTCTTCTTACTCTTCCATTTTTCCTTGAACTTCCCCTCGAATTCATGTGGCTCTCCTGACACATCCTCAACAACATGTTTTCCTTTGCTAACTTCAAGATGTGTAGCTTGTACTCATACTTCATCAATATTAGTAGGATTAAACATCAATATATTATGGAAACTATATGAGTGCATACCACCAATATACTTTAGAATAGTCTCAGTAGTATGTAATGGAATTCCCAAATATAATTCATTCCTCTTCAATTCCTATGTATAAGCTTAAAAAAATTTCACTTTTCCTTGTCTTAAATGTTGCCAATCAATCATTGATGTTTGCATATAATCTAATGGATAAAATTGATTTCTTAAGGCATTAGTAAATTCAATCCAGGAAGAAATGATTTTACCATGTTGAATAAGATCAACTTGTGTCCGACTCTCCCACCAGATCAAAGTTGTGTCGCTCAGGGGAAGAGTAGTCAATTGTATCCTTGAAGTATCCTCTATGATTTTTTGTACCCTGCAATATACTTCAATCTGTTTGACCCAATTATCCAAATTCTCTTCATTCAAATCTCCATAATAAGTAGGCAAATCAAACTTTACATCTATCTTTAACAAAGGCATATCATGAGAATGAGAGCACTTATTAGAATGTGTCTTCCTCTTATGAGAATAACATTCACTTTCATCGGAAGAAGAAGAAGATGAGGAGGAGGAGGAGGAGGACGATGACGATGATGGGGATGAAGGAGACCCTGGAGTTTCTTCACCTTCTCCTTCAACTGGACCACCTTCATTCCGATGAGGAGTTTCTCTCCTTCTTTCTAGGTATTCCCACAATTCCTTAACCATATTTTTCATCTCAAGAAACATCCTTTGAAATTCCTGATCAGCCTCATAAAGAACTTATTCATGTTCCATTTCTTTCCTTCAAAATACACGTTCAATCTTAGGATTAAATTCTTCAAGTGCTCCTTCACATTGCTTAGATTTGGACCTCGTAAAAATTCACTTGCAAATACATGTCAAAACCATCTCTAATACCAACTTGATCCAAAAATCCTTAGATGTAAAAATAACTCTTAAATACACATAAATATCCGACCATATTTGGTAAATAAAGATCACTTGACTATTTGCAAAAGCACATGTGAATATGCTTATTTTTCCATAAACTTCATTAATATTGATGAATAACTTGAAGAATAATGATATAATACAACAAAAAATAAAAGAACTCAAATTACATATATGGATGACATATGTCACTTCATTTAGATAGTCCCTTTAGATAGTATGACTATTCTCCATCATCTCAAAATACCAAATTACATTACAATATGGGCTTGCAAAAAGCCAATTTAATGGAATCTCTTTAATTCCACTACTCAAAACAAGAAAATGATTCCACCATTGAAATACTTGTGAAATTATGAGAAATTTGACTATAAAGTCGACCAAATTCCAAACTAGCTCAATTACACCCTCTTTACACGCCAAACGAGGCACTAAAAGGTCATTAATAATAATCTGGATTAGGAATTTTACAAATGACCTCTGATCACAAAACAAACTTCAAATTCATGATCCTTGTGGAAAAACAAATCTAATGAGTATAAAATTTCCTAGGTGTGGACAATATATCTTATGGCACAATTTTCCATGCAACACATAAACTTATGCAATATTGACACACACTTCTATCCAGTCCTTATTGTACCGTACCTTGGGGCCTATGCATACTTTTGGATCCATGCACGTTGGGATGTATCCAAGTATTGGGATCCATTCCCATCAAATAAGCCGCGAGCCCAAATTGTACCCCGAACTCCATGGCATAATCTTAATTGTTTATCTGTTGGGTTGTTATAACGAGTGTTATATTTGGCATAGTGGTTAGCAGATTTTATGATAAGTCATTCGTTGGGAAAAAGGAATACGGTTCAAAACCCACAGATCCCATATATGTGGTATATATCATTTTGTTGTTATAACAAATGGTATATACCATATGTTAATTTGTTGGTATATGGTTAGCCCCTCTGCGAATATGACACAATTATATGGTATAGTATATGGACCAAGGGCTAGGGTATTATCTCGCGACCCCTTTCTTGTCCAAATAAAATTTATAAAGCTTAAATAAAATTCATGACATACATATGTTAACAACTAATGTATGAAGCGTTGGTAGTGGAGCTTGTGTAAGACCTTTAGGAGGTTACGGATTCGACCCCCATCAACTCCCAAATATTTTTAATAAACCATTCTAATATAGGCCAATGGGAGGTCACCACATGGTGGACTCTCATTGGTTGAACCTTGCCACATGTCAATATGTGATTAGTCCAACTGGACTATATCTTGCCTAGTCAGTTGCCAACTCATTTTCCTCTATGAGTGTTTTGAATCCTCATGGATCTTTTTGAGTGTTCCTGGATCCTCCTAGATCATTCAATGTTCTTCCTCTTTTCTAGTTACCAAATTCCCCCGCCAAATATTTTTATCTTCTATTGGTTACCCAATTCACCTTCCAAATGTTTTTATTTGATGTTGGTTACCAAATTATCCCCCTAGACATTTTATTTTCTATTGAATATCAAATTATCCCTATAGACATTTTTTTCTTCATCGTCAGTGGACACAATCTGTCGATTTATTTTTCCCCTTCGTTATTTGACCAACTTCACTTACCAGTCAACTAGAATTCCTCTCTGGCCGATTGGGTTTTTCTCTAGGTCAATTTATCTTCATTAGTCTACTAGACATGAAGATAGTAGAGTTGACCCTTTCCTAATCAATTTTCTTGTTTTTTTTGTCAACTTGACTTTTGGGTGGTTGACCAGTCTATTGTTTGTTTAACCCAACTATTGGGTGGTCAACTGGTCTATTGGCTAGTTGACTTGACTATTGGCTTCATTGGTCGAGTTTCGGTCAACTAGTGAGAGCTACAGAAATACAAAAATAATTTTTGGTGGACATAGGAGAGTTTTGTTTGATTGGGGTGTGAATTGAAGTAGCTATACTATGGTATCGAGCTAACAATCCTTCTCACAATTTTTTCCATTCAATATTATATTTGAATTGCAAAGGATTCCATGTTGGTGAAATGGAAAGGCTATAAGCCTTCCATTAACATATCAACAACTAATATTTCACGGTTCAAAACAATAGAGACTCCATGGTCATCTTGTGTTAGACCATTGGAGAGAATTGGATTATCCTGGGGGATTGTTTAGGAAAGGGGATCTCAATCCTAGTGTTGTGCATGTTGAATGAGAAAAGGGGTCGGTTGATTGCAATGATTGTAGTAATAAAATGTGAGGTGTTGGTTTTCTTTACCTGTGAATTATGGGAATTGGGATTAGTGAGACATATTAGAGACAAGCCATAGAATTTCACCCTTATGGATTCATAGCCCCAACTTGGGGGTGGCCATTGTGACAAAGAGCATACATGTAATAGAGAGCCTATAGTTGGGTGGAATTTTTTGGTTTGTTGTTAGTTGATGGATATTTCTTAGAAATATAAGTACTTCTTGGTTGTTTATAATATGAAAGCTATTTTGTTTACATGTGTATGGATAGCTAGTTGTTTTATGGTTTTCTTCCACTTAAATGAGTTTCAATTTATTTTATGTGAGATGAATAACATTTGCACATTTTTCATTCATGATTGCCTTAATTACATATTAGCATGCATGTATGATGTAATTGGAGTTGTTTTTGGAGTACCTCGCCACCTCAATTGGTGTACAAAGGTGGTTGGGTATATTACAAATAGGTTGTTTGTAATCATATTTATATGTGTGGTTTTCTATATTGCCTATCTCAATTGTTTAATTATCCACACTATATTTTGTTGTAATTTTAGCATAAGATACTGCAAATCAATATTTGTTGGCACACACTTTAATTTTTTTCTCTTTCAGCCATGAGCGAAGAAGCATGTGAGAATATGTTGGAAAAATCATTTTTTTGTCTTTTTTGTCCTTTTGTCATTTGCATTTCAATTTATGTTCCAAGAGATACTTTATTGATCTTTATACCTCGATCAAGGTAAACACAACAATCAATTTTTTTTACTTAACCCAACATGAAATCAATCAAGGGTTTAATTAACCATTAATTGATGTCTTTTCAAATGTGTTCTAAATTGCCTTATCTAAGTATGCATAATCCCTCAATCAAGGGTTTAAAAGTTAGGGATCTTGCCTCCTTTATGCAATATTTTCTGCATATACAACTTCTAGGGGTGAAATCCCTTCATATCTTTCGTGTTATATGACAAAATTGATGCCAGTGGGTTCATCATTGAATGATCTATCTAATGGCATATCATTTTCACATTATTGTTTTCATACTATTTTTTAATTATTTTATTCTAAAACTTATACATGCTTTTTTTGCAATTATTAAGGAGCCTAAAGAATCAATAGCATAGAAATTACACAACCAAAAATTATGAAAAACGTGTCTAATATCAATGGATGTTTACTCTTCAAAAGGGTATTTCTGGTATTTAAAGTTATGTAAGCATGAGAAAAAAAAATTGTTGCAAACCAAAGGTGTATAAAATGCAATTTAAATATTAATTAGTTGGCTTAAAAAAATAATAGAAAATAGAATTGTCCAAAAAAAAGTGCGATAAACTATTTCATGTGTATATTGTGCTCATATAATTTGTTTTTTTTTTAAATTATACATTTAGCACTAAAATAGTTGTTGTGAACAAAAGTCACTTGTTAAATTTTTCACAAATTTGCAAGGACAAACATATAATTAAATGAAAATTTCACACATTAAATGATATTATTTTTTTTTGAAAAAAATATCATTGGAAAGATAATGCAATTCCCTACAAAATGTGTTTTTCATTGCACATCAAAATGCACAAGGTGGACAATTTGGAACAATATTGGAATCATTGAGGAAGAAGCTCTGCAAGATTAGGGTTCACATGCACCAGCAACCCTCCTACCCTGACCATGTCTGAAATCCTCTACACACCTCTGATCACCTCTGCACCCTGGTACTGAATGCGACAGAAGAATGGGAACAAAAGGGGGGGTGAAATCCCCCTCTTACCGCAACGTCACCGTTAATGATCCAGAGAACTTGCAGGTGCGCAGACCGTCCTTTGAGCCACCATTGCACCTACGACACCAATATCTATAGGAAGAGATGGATCTTAGAAAAGACTTGAACATGGATGTTGAGTCCTCACATCTAAAATCAGCTCGAGCCTGTATACCCAGAAAATGTATCCCCCAAGCCCTGGTTGCACCCATATATGTCATCCAAACCACCAGGATAGGGGAACACACGTAGTTCATGAGAGACCATGCCCTCATAGGAAAATTCCTAGGTCTTTGGCCCTGAGAAAAGGACTTAACTCATTGGATCAAGGCATGGTGGAACCCCAAGGTAGACTATGAGCTCCAAAGGTTTATTCACAGTAATATTCTAGAACCTAGAAGACAAGGACAGGATCTTTGAAGGGGGGCCATATTTCTACTATTCAGTTGGCCTCTACCTCTACTTCTAGACAGGAAGTTTCTACCCAGAAAAGGAAAACTCTACATACACACTGGTATGGATTCACCTCTATTCCTTACCTCAAGAGTTCTGGTTAGAAGAAACTTTACTAGGCAAAGGCAACACCCTGGGTAAATATGTCAAATCTTATGAAGCTACCAAACATAGAAAATATACCTCTTATGCAAGGATCTTTGTCTATATGAACATATCCAAAGCTCTGCCATGTACAATTACCTTAGAATACCAAGATAAGGAATGGGCCCAAACCATACACTATGAACACATTCCTTTCAGATGTCGAAAATTCCATGAACATGGACACCTTTTCAGAGACTTCCCTCTCAACACCCCCCCCCAAAAGGGAGACTGAAGAGAAAACAAAGGAAGGATTCACCTAGGTGCAAAATTGAAGGATACAAGCATAGAAGAAGCCCACTACCAACAACAAAAAAAAGAACCCAAATAATAATTCTTTTGAAGCCCTCAACCGCCTCCCAGAGGCATAAGAAGTGGAAAACCCCCACAAGGCCACGAAAATAGATCCCAGCAAGCACAAGGAAGACCAACCATCACAAGAGTATCAAACCCCAACAAACCAAGCAGATCCACAGACTCACCCAGTCTTAGGGAAGGAACCAGAAAGAGAGGAAGACACAGTCATGGAAATGGATGAGTAGGACCTAGCAGAAATCGACCTAGACAGGTTAGAATAAGCACTCAACAAGAAGGATCTTTAAACCTTACTAGAGGACCAATTACGGAAAGTTCACAAAGTATTTCTGGACTCATCAGTAGGGGCTACATCAAGGTTAGGGATCTGCACAGACCCAAACCAATATCCAAGAAAGCACCCAAAATAAAAAAAGGGATGAGGAAGAAAATCATCTCGTCAACTAATAAAGGAAGCGAGAAACTATATGATCAACTCAGGACAGATTCACAAGCTCTCAGAGAGCTCCTTTTCCCATCCACCTAATTGTTAACTATGAAGATCCTCACCTGGAATATCAAAGGCCTAAATGGAAGATCCAAACAAAGGACTCTCTGAAACTGTATCAAAATGGAAGATCCCGATATATTCCTGATACAAGAGACAAAATGTGTAGAGCCAACTGCAAAAGATATCATCAAAATATGTTGGCGTAATTGTGAATCCTATCAAACTTATTCAAAAGGGGCTTCAGGAGGCCTGGCCATCCTATGGAATTATGCAACAGACATCCTTGATCAAGGCTTCTCCACATAGTGCACCATCATAGCTCACTACAGAGCCATCAACTTGGACAAGGAAGAAATGATCAAAAATGCCTATGGACCACAAAACAGCCAAGACAAAGACCTCTTTCTTCAAAAATTGTCTTACCTAGGTTCCTTAGTAGAGGGGGTGAATTCAACATGATTCTCATGCTGGAGGAGAAGCGAGGGGGAAAGAAGTGCCTGGAGCAGGATAGTGCAAAAATCTAAGAACTCATAGAGAACCTCAAACTGGTAGACATCCAGAACAACAATGACACCTATACCTAGACCAAAAAAAGATCAGGACACCACCAAATAGCATGCAGGCTTGATCGCTTCCTCATCTCAGAAACTCTCCTCTTGGAAGGCCCCCTAGTAGACTCCAACATCCTTCTGAAGGCAGGTTCATACCACTGGTCGGTTCAGCTCTGGGTTGACACTATTGCCACCCCCAAGCTTAAACCCTTCATATTTGAAAAATTTTGGCTCTCCCATCCAAACTTCCAAGAGTTAGCCTATCACTGGTGGAGCACTGCGGAAACACAGATGGGTACAAAAATGTATTGCTTCTAGAAAAAACTCAAATTTTAAACAACAGGTGTGCAAATGGAACAAAGAGGTCTTTGAGAATATTTTCCAGGAGAGGAAATTACTGGAACAAAAACTAGATAACCTCCAGGCACAATTCATTCAAGCAGGATACACAATCACCCAACAACATGAGGAAAGTGAACTCAAAAGGCAACTAGAAGAAAGACACAAGCAAGAAGAGATCATGTGGAGACAAAAATCTCGGGTTCAATGGCTCAACGAAGGAGAGAAGAACACCAAATTCTTCCACATTTCTATGATCCACAGGCGCCTTATCAATCGCATCATGAAGTTGGATGACTCATAAGAAAACACCCTGTTAAATCATCAAGAAATAACACATGAGCTGACAGACTTCTACAAGGATCTCCTCTTAGAACCCCAGGTAGATCGCACCTCAGCAATAGAGCAGGTGATACAAAAAATACCAACTATAATCACTCAGGAATAGAATGAGGCTCTCATGACAACAATAACGTAAGCAGAAGTGGATCAGGCTATTTAGGAGTTACCCACAGGAAAGGCTCCAGGTCCAAATGGTTTTAGAACAGACTTCTTCCACTATTGTTGGCCAATGTTAAGTGAGGAAGTGTGTAAGATGGTGGAGGAATCACGCAGCTCAGGCAAATTTCTTTCAACACTAAGTTCCACTTTCCTCACCCTAGTACCCAAAGAAGAAAGAGTCACAAACCTAAGGAACTTCAGAACCATATCTCTTTGCAGCGTGATCTACAAAATCATTTCCAAGGTCATAGCTCTAAAACTCAAGTCAATTCTACCCTTCATCATCTCCAAGGAGCAATCAGGATATGTCGAAGGAAGGAAAATCATGGATAGTGTCATTCTTTTCCATGAAATCATCCACTCGCTCAAAATCACTTACACTCTAGGTATGCTTCTAAAACTTGACCTTTCAAAAGCTCTTGACAAATTAAGATGGAAATATATGAAAGTTCCCCTATCGGCTTTCGGTTTCAATAGGGAATGGGTCTCCTAGATAATGAACCTCATTTCCTCAATCTTCTTCTCAATCCTCATCAATGGTGTCCCCTCTCAACCCTTATCACCCTCAAGAGGGATAAGGCAAGGTGACCCTCTCTCCCCTTTTATTTTTGTCATAATGGCTGAAGGACTAGGACTCTATATCAAGGCCTCAATTCAAAATGGATCCCTCCAAGGCCTCCCTCTTCACAGATTACAACCGGCAGCCTCCCATAGCCAATTTGTCAATGACACACTACAAAGGATTACCCCCACCGTGCAAGAAGCAATCAAACTAAGCTCCATTCTCTCTGATTTCAATGAAGCCTCTGGAACCACCTTTAATAAGGCCAAATCACAGCTCTTCTTTTTCAATACTGCTGTGGCAATCCAACATCATCTCTCTCAAATTTTGAATACCCATGTCTGCACTCTTCCCTCTCACTACCTGAGACTCCGTCTTTTTGACTCAGCAGCCAGAAACATCTCCTGGGACTCTCTCCTACTCTGCATCACCAACCGTCTTAGCAACTAGACCTTTTGCTCCCTCAACCTTCCAGCCAGAATCATTCTCTTAAAGTCAGTTCTCCAAGGCATTCCATCTTACCTCTTCTCAGCCCTAGCTTCCCCCCAATTAGTCATAAAGAAAATATAGAATCTGAAAAGAAACTTTCTATGGCATGGACACAACCCGAACAAAAAATGGGCCTTAGTCAGCCGGGACAAAGTCTGCAAGCCTAAATCTTCAGGTGGTATGGGCCTCTGGGACCCTGGTAAATTAAATAGCACAATGGGAGAAAGAATTTGGTGGATATTATTATTGGATAAATTGGTAGGTACGGACACTAACTGATCTCCCTAGATCCACCTAGATCTAGAACAAAGTTTTAGATATTGAATTTACTAACTAAAGAGGGATAGGTGGCATACCATTTAAACGTTGCTTCCTCTCGCCATCACCATCCTAGCTCCATTCCAACTCTCATACAATGATGAACCTGCAAAAGAACTCAACCAACCAAAGTGATAGTAATAGCATAAACTCAATATAAACCTATGTATGTGATCAAGGAATCATACAATAAAACACAACAAGCTTTATAGGAAAGAATCATATTATTGTATCATATTAAATGTGAAAGAGAGATTACAACCATGGCCTTGATTTCGTAAGGTCCCTTCCAACTGTCCTTCATTCCCCACACACCTCCACTCCAAGAATTCTAAGAGCATAGATCTGATAATATTCACAATCTATCTTGACAAAATGGCTCATCTAGCCAAGATAACAATCTCCAAAGCTTAATCCAATCCAAGCTCCAAAATAAAAAGCTAAAGCTAAAGCTAATCTCATCCAAGCCAACTTTCTCCATGAGATCTCCTCTCATTTTATAAGCTAAAGAGGATAAGGTGAGGAGGTTAGGATGATCCCACCAAATCATGAAAGCGAGTAAGATCCAAACCATTCGGATGCCACCTCAGCATGGAAGTTTCTCCTTCTAGAAGCATTGAGAAGATGCTCATTTTTCCCACATATGAGCATTCTCGCACCCTTCTTATAGAGCAACCTACAAACTTATTGCAACCCAGCTATGGTGTAGCCTGTGAGAATTAGGCATTCTCGCACCCTAGCCATAGTGCAGCATGCGAAAATCATCTTTAATAGGGTTTTCATAAAGGAAAATGCAACTTCTTTTCTCCGGAAAAGTTCTTCTCTCTTCTTTCTTCAGGAACTCAGACCACTGACCCCTCTAAAGGAAATAGATAGGTTTACATCATTAATGATCATAGGGATGACAAAAATAATGTGTAACAAAGAGCCCCCGAAAGTATGAAGTTATAACAGAGTGATAGCTGAAATAATTTGTCGAGTGTGTGTAGGGAACAAGGAACAGTCAGTCGGAAACCTGCCAACAAACAAGGAAATACAGTACAATAATATATCATCACTAAGGTAGGCATTCCCATACTCAAAATACAAATGACTCAGAACATAAATGCCGACATGCGAACATCCATGTCAAGTAAGACAGGTCATGGCCACCAAGCATACACTGTGGATCCATGCCAATATTACTCAAATATAAACATAGCCACCAAAAATACACCATGGATCTATGTGTTAAAGACTCAAATTTTAACATAGCCACGAGACATACAATGTGGATCTATGCAACAATACAAACCAAAAATACTCCAACGCAACCTGAATCTGTCAAAAAATATCCAGGGTCTTCATCTCCACCACTCTATAGTATGAAACTAACCATGTGAATACATGTGTCGAAGTCGAACATGGTATAACCATTTGATTACCGATCATTAGTGTATACCGTTAACAAGTGCGAGGGAAATCACCATTAATGTCCATGACTCCCAAGGTACACTAGTACAATCCAATGAATGTGAATTAATGAGTTGAAGTCGAACACTCAACAGAATCTCCCGATCAAGGGTCAATAATGAAAACCCATTGTTGAAAGCGAGGAAACCTTCCATTGAGGCATGCAAGTTCCAAGGTACCAATTGGTTTCTAAGTCTGATTCCTAGATAATGAGTTGAATTTGATAGGAAAACACTCGTCACAGGAAGGCCTTAATGTATCCTCCATCTATGACATGAAACAGGTAACAAGATTTGAAGTAGATCAAAGTAACAAGTGATTCAGGACTTACTCAAGGATGGCCAACACAATAGAAGGCTTAAAGACTGCAGAAATGGCTGACGCAATAGAAGGTTTTTTGGGTTGGACATCTTTTTGAACATATTGATGACACAACAACTGTCTTGGAAACACTGACTCAACAATAGGGATCACATACCAATTTGTAATCTTATAAAGGAGTATGATCAAGAGACAAGTGGATTTTCCAACCTAGACACAAAGCGAGTTAAAGGGTGTCATGCTCAAAAGTGACTCTTCCATGAAATACAGGTTTAGACACATTTCTTTCCCAAAATTTCCCCCACCATTTATGGCGAGTACCTATTTATTTTTACGCAAGCTTGAGGAGGATAACATATGCTTGTAATGTAATCTCATCCTTCGGACGAGTCCCTCAGAGTATGTTTAATGAACCCTAAGAAGGAGTGGTTTGGTCCCATATGGGCCTTTCGATGTTTGTTTAACGAGTCCAAAGAAAGAAAAATCAGGGGTTTTTCATGTTTAGAGAGTCTGAAAAACACTTGAAGAAAACTCTCTCAGTGCCTTTTTCGTAAAGTAGTCTGATGAGACCAAAAAAGAGATAAATTGTCGCTCAACAGACGTTTTCTTCAAATACTTTAACGAGCGTGAAGAGAACAATGTCACTCGACAATCTTTTCATGTTTAGAGAGTCTAAAAAGAGCTTAAAGGAAACTCCAGGGGGTTCCTTTTTCGTATAACCTTTACGAGTCTGAAAGAGTGATAAAAGTATACTCGATTACATTCTCATTGATTTACGAGCACAAGAAAGAACAAAGACTAAGATTGGTAACTTATTCTCATGTATTTACAAGCATGAGAAAGAACAAAGACTAAGCTCGGGATTGTTTTCATTTTTATGCAAGCTTTAAAACAAAACAAAACTATGCTTGGACCTGGTTTCATTTTTACACAAGCTTGAACCAAAGGAAACTATGCTTGAGGTAAGTGGTTTCATTTTTACACAAGCTTGAACCATAGAAAACTATGCTTGCGACTTCCCAACGCATAACACATGGATGGTTGGTACTTAGCCCCCAACTTAAGAAGCTAGCAGTTTAGCTTCAGCATGAAGTCCAGAGGAAAAACTATGCTTGTGACTTTCCAACGCATAACACAGGGATGGTTGGTACTTAGCCAAATTCCCCCCAAGCTTCATTTCATCCAACTGCAAAGGCGAATGAAATGAAGCTTCAAATACTAGATTAGGGACTTGACTCAAACAGAGAGGGGGAATAATCTGTTTCATTTTTAAACAAGCTTGACACATGAATAAGAACTATGCTCGTGAATCCAGGTTCAATCCCCAGACCTCTGTTTCATTTTTTAACGAGGCTCTCACAGAGATGAAAAAACTATCCTCATAAGTGGTTTCATTTTTTAACGAGCTTGAAATCAGAAAACCATGCTCAAGTCTGGTTTCATTTTTTAACGAGATTGAAATCATA
>JASDQU010106145.1:117048-135253 GCA_032191745.1 Picea mariana
GTAACTTATTCTCATGTATTTACAAGCATGAGAAAGAACAAAGACTAAGCTCGGGATTGTTTTCATTTTTATGCAAGCTTTAAAACAAAACAAAACTATGCTTGGACCTGGTTTCATTTTTACACAAGCTTGAACCAAAGGAAACTATGCTTGAGGTAAGTGGTTTCATTTTTACACAAGCTTGAACCATAGAAAACTATGCTTGCGACTTCCCAACGCATAACACATGGATGGTTGGTACTTAGCCCCCAACTTAAGAAGCTAGCAGTTTAGCTTCAGCATGAAGTCCAGAGGAAAAACTATGCTTGTGACTTTCCAACGCATAACACAGGGATGGTTGGTACTTAGCCAAATTCCCCCCAAGCTTCATTTCATCCAACTGCAAAGGCGAATGAAATGAAGCTTCAAATACTAGATTAGGGACTTGACTCAAACAGAGAGGGGGAATAATCTGTTTCATTTTTAAACAAGCTTGACACATGAATAAGAACTATGCTCGTGAATCCAGGTTCAATCCCCAGACCTCTGTTTCATTTTTTAACGAGGCTCTCACAGAGATGAAAAAACTATCCTCATAAGTGGTTTCATTTTTTAACGAGCTTGAAATCAGAAAACCATGCTCAAGTCTGGTTTCATTTTTTAACGAGATTGAAATCATAAAATCATGCGCATATACCTTTGTTTCTTTTTTTAATGAGGTTTCCTCAAAGATGAAAAACTATCCTTGGCTCTCTTCTTTATCATGGATTCCAAGAGATCTTCACTAGACGAAAGGAACACACTCTGGAAGGAAAACATGTCGAGGGTGGCGACAGGGGTAAAGAGATCAGGCTCTAACAACCCTATCGAAGAGATCACCATGTCAACTACTGGATATAAGTCATCAGAAGTTGAATTCATGGGGGACAACGCCACATAATTAACATGTGGTAGGGGCAATACCGCCTGCAAATAGGAACCATTTAGGGAGGCAATCTAGTTAGGATCGATGAATGAAAGTTGATCAATAGTCACAATTATTCCATCGTGAGGGAAAGATATCGCAAACAAAAGAGTGGACACAATATCTTTCATGGCATAGACATAATCCCGCCCAAGGAGTAAAGCAAAATCCAAGGGATCTTCAACTACCATGACATCAATAAAGACAGTTTTCCCCCCCAAAGTTATAGGAAACTGAGGAAGGGTCCCTAAAGGTTGACTAGTTCTTCTGTTAAAAGATAACATATTCTGTGTAACCGACGCAAGTAGAGGATAACCCAAAGCTTGCCAAACAATAGAGGACAAAATACTAACTGACGAACCTTCATCTATCAGCGTCTGAGGAACGTCTCAACAACAAACCTGCACTGTAATCTAGAAAGGAATGTGAGAGGGAAGACGAGGTCCAGTTATCACACCCCAATCAAAATGGATGGCCTCATTACTTGGAGGGGGTTCCATGGGAGAAGGAGGAATACCCACCGGCATGGTAGATTTTGTATCAATGAGAAAAACATGGGCAGTATCAAGTTTACTCTCGAGCGAGAGAGTAGGATCGATCGGTGGAGAGATTAGATCGACCACTTGGGTTTCATTCTCCAAGGGGAGAATGGGGTCAACGGGTGGAAACAGATTGACTGGTTTGGTTTCAATCTCCACCGAGAGAGTGGGGTCGACCGAGGATGAAATTGGATCGACCACTTGGGTTGTACTCTCTAATGGGAGAGTGGGATCAACCGTAGATGGGATCAGATCAACCACTTTGTCAAGTGGTTCAACTAAGGACGTAACCAGATTGACTACATGATCAACCAGACTAACCGACGAAGGGGTCGGATTGATCATTCCATCAACTACAGGTAGGTCAAGAGTAAGCTTGGGATAAGCAGCTAGAAGCTGAGGCTATGAATATTCATGTCTTCTAGGAATTTCGAGGCTTTGTCCATATGAGGGCAAAGGTAAGTTAGATAACTCCCTTTGCATAACATACACGGGAACTTGACTCTACTTTTTTTCTTCCCAACTGTATCGTGACTAGTTGACTGGAGGTCATCAACATGTTGTTCAGAGGATGACGACATGGGTTGGTCAGGGTGTGTAGAGCATACTTCTATAACCTTGGATAGACCAGGGCAATCCTTAAGAAGATGGATACCCTTACAAATCCTGCAAGGGTACTTTGGCTTACAGGTTGTTTGGGTGATCTTGACATCATCAACACTCCCAGCACGATTAACAGTAACTGGTTGTTTTCCAACATGTTTGACGGTGGTTGGAGGTTTTGACCCTTGTTTATCTTTCTTCTTCTTAATCTTTCTTTTCTTCTTCTTCTTATTCATCGGGTTACTAGCTTCAGAACTTTCACTCGGTGAAGAAGATGAAATGGAAGACAAACTTGCAAGCGAAGAAGGTGAAGAAGACCTTACGGGTGAAGAAGGTGAAGGATCAACATGAGGTTTATGCTATTGGGGGGAAGTGCTTGTGACTGAAGCACTAACTGCATTCGGGATTACCTGAGTGGAAAACAACCATACCGGTAATCCAATCGTGAGACCTGGAAGGCTCAAAGTAGCAATATGAGGAGGACCAATGTTTCTGTAAGAAGGAAAAACAAAAGGTTCCCCTAGAAAAGGATTTCCTTCATTGGTCATTCCGGTAAATGACGCCATAAAAATAAAGATCCAATCTAGAGTCCACTAGGGAAAACAAACAGCACACGTTAAAAATCTAGTAAGCAAACAAGCAAACCAAAACCTTCTCACAATGAGCACTCTAGTTGGTGGTGAAATCCAATGTCGTGGGAACAAAGTAAGAAGGGGCTGAGATAGAGCGGGTGGAAAAGTTACGTTGACGACCTGCCTAACAGGCTTACGCCTTGGTGCAAGCTCCCACACATAATCATGGGTATACCCTCCAAGGAGCCTGAGTGAGTTTGGCCAACGTCGATTCTAGGTACTGTAAAGACTTTCCCCTCCACAGTCACCTCGTGTAAAGAACCTAGAGAGATAGGCCACTAAGGTTACCAATTACTACAGTGATTCCTGGGGAAAGAGTCGACAGTCCAATCCACGTACAAAGGCAGGGTATCTAGCCTGAAATCAACTCAAAAGGCTTCCACTCATAATTGTGGGTATACCTTCAAGTGACCCCCATAATACACGCAATCTCTACACCAAGACCAACAAAGTAGGGTGAGTAACTCTGCCAATCTTAATGTGACCTCATGATTGACCCTTGTGTGAGAAGGGCTTCCTAGGAAAAAATGTAGTAAGTGGATTTAACTCTCCCTATCACAAGATACTATGTTTGTTTGCAGCTTTGGAAAATTATCTTTCACACCTATTCCAAAGCCCTACAACTAATCTAATGTAGGTTTGCTACTAGAAAATATAAAAATGTCTAATCAATTTTTATAAGCGCTTTATTTTTTAAGTCTATTGTTACTCAAAAGGAAAATGGCATGGACAATATGGTGTTTTGACTGACTTGAAAATTATGCAAAGAGATGAAGATGCAATCTTTTCATTTCGATGAAAGCTATGCTACGAGAAGGGGAAAACATTTATCATTCCCATATGCACGATGTCCTAAAATTTTAAAACTCATCAATATCAATATCTTCAAGAAATGATTCAAAGAGACTATATACCAATACATGATTCATGCCCCCCGGCCATGAGGGGGAAATTTTTTTAGAATTTTAAGACCAAAAATGCCAAGAATCATGCAATTTCTCTACTTCAAATTCAAGGATGCCCCCAATCTAATATAAAGCAAGAAATTAAATATTTTTGTTTCAAAAATTTCACTAAAAGAAATATTGAACTTTCTTAAAACAAAGAAACCCAAACTAAAAGTTTTCTTTTAAAGCGAACTATTCAGAAGAAATCTTATCTTTCCCTAAACAATTCTAAAGAAAACACGGGCTTTGGAATTGAAAGACACTCAAAGAAAGAGACTAATCCTTCAAAACCAAACAAAGAAAAGATGGCTAATAGCAACTCAAAGAATGTCAAGTAGATTGTAAATAGATCAATATAGGCTCCAAAAGTTCAATCCAGCTAATAAAAGAAAAACTGGGCATCAAAAGATAATAAGACCCAATCCAAAAAAAAATTACAAACAAGTTCATAGCCTAGTAGTGAGGTGCAGTGCAAAAATTAGGCATTTTCACAGTCTAGACACTGGTAGGGTGCGAGAAGGTCGCACTGGACTAAACAGTAGGGTGCGAAAATCAAGGGTTTTTGCAGGCTGTATACAAGTGAAATGAGGGAATGTCTATAATCAAAAGGAATTTGGAAAAAGGAAAAAGAGTCTAAGTGAACTTTCAGATCTAGATAGTCTGGATGGATCTCCCACAGACTCAGAGACCAGAAAACAAGCAATCAAATCAATGGAAACTAGACTAACTAAGAAACAATCTGTTCCCCAATGGAGTCACCAATTTTGTTATTGGATAAATCGGTAGGTGCGGACACTAACTGATCTCCCTAGATCCACCTAGATCTAGAACAAAACACACTAGAACATGATGCTTTCCTTAAGTTTTAGATATTAAATTTACTAACTAAAGAGGGATAGGTGACATACCATTTAAATGCCTCTTCCTCTCGCCATTTCCATCCTAGATCCGTTCCAATGCTCATACAATGATGAACCTGCAAAAGAACACAACCAACCAAAGTGATAGCATAAACTCAATATAAACCTATGTATGTGATCAAGGAATCATACAATAAAACACAACAAGCTTTATAGGAAAGAATCATATTATTGTATCATATTAAATGTGAAACAGAGATTACAACCATGGCCTTGATGTTGTAAGGTCCCTTCCAACTGTCCTTCATTCCCCACACACTTCCACTCCAAGAATTCTAAGAGCATAGATTTGATAATATTCACAATCTATCTTGACAAAATGGCTCATCTAGCCAAGCTAACAATCTCCAAAGCTTAATCCAATCCAAGCTCCAAAATCAAAAGCTAAAGCTAATCTCATCCAAGCCAACTTTCTCCATGAGAGCTCCTCTCCTTTTATAAGCTGAAGAGGATAAGGTGAGGAAGTTAGGATGATCCNAAACCATTCAGATTCCACCTCACCATGGAAGTTTCTCCTTCTAGAAGCATCGAGAAGATGCTCGTTTTTCCCACGTATGAGCATTCTCGCACCCTGCTTATAGAGCAACCTGTGAACCTCTCGCAACCCAGCTATGGTGCAGCCTATGAGAATCATGCATTCTCGCACCCTAGCCATAGTGCTGCATGTGAAAATCATCTTTAATAGGGTTTTCATAAAGGAAAATGCAACTTCTTTTCTCAGGAAAATTTCTTCTCTCTTCTTTCTTCAGGAACTCAGGTCACTGACCCCTCTGAAGGAAATAAATAGGTTTACATCATTAACGGTCATAAGGATGACGAAAATAATGTGTAATAGAAATGGCTCAAAACTCCAATAGAGATCTAGGCAAAACTCTGGAAATGAAAATATGCCCTAAATACACACCAAAGTCAACTTATAAGAATGCAGGGGAAAATTCAGGGCTCCAACATCTGGAATGCAGCCTGGAAAAATCGACCACTCATACAAGAACATGCTTTCTGGGAAGTTTGCAATGGTCAGGGTGCCCTATTCTGGATAGATTCCTGGTAGAAAATTCCACCCCTATGACTGGAAGAAAATATACAACCCTACGAAAATCACATTCAAGATCTTGCCACTCTCAAAGTGGCAAATCTGTGGACAGAAACCCCCAACGGCTATCCCTGGAAAAGCTGAAAATCAACTCATTAGGAACTCCAAGTGGTAATGAACTGTGACCTGCAGCACTGGAAACAAGCTACAACCCAAAGGTGAATTAGGAAAATCATAGACCAATACATTCTCAGATGGGGATACACACCTCATGGAAGATTCACACTCAATGAGGGATACACTCTTCGAGAGAATTTCCATAAGCTTCAGAAAGACAACATCTAGAAAAAAATCTAGAAATCAAAACTCTGACCCAAAATATCTACTTTCCTCTAGATTCTACTATAGAAAAGGATCTTAACCTGGGACAACCTCCAAAGACAAGGTTTTATTGGCCCCTCGATCTTCCATCTCTGTCATCTCCAGGCTGAAACCATGGATGACCTCCTAAATAACTGTCTACTCAGTGAGAACATCTAGAACTAGGCCGCTCAGCTCATGAGAAGAACCAGACGAGTTAAAAATAGCATCATAAGCACCATCAGGGATTGGGGCTCTGGTTCCTTCAAAATTCCTAACTTCAATGAAGCCTAGCAACTCTTACCAGGCTTCATAGTGTGGAAACTATGGAAAGAGAGGAACATAAGAATATTTCATTCCCAGCCATCTCCTCCTACCCTCCTCTGGAATACAATCCTCTTGCATCTCTAGGAAACTCTTCAGTGAAATTTATGGATCAAGGAAGACTTCCCCACTGACCCAGGTGAGCTCTTGATTCTGAACTCCCAGGGCTTCTCGTTTTCACACTCCACCCCTCCTCAGCAACCCCCTCTAATTCCAAAATCCCTCAGTCCCTCTAAGTGGTTATGCGCCCTGCCAGGCTTCCATAAGGTCAATTTTGATGGTGCATCAAAAGGAAATCTAGGACATTCAGGCTATGGAGCGGTCATAAGAAATAAATTGGGCCAAATTCAAAGCCTCACTGTAGGAAATATCGGATACGACACCAACAATTTAGCAGAAATTTGGGGTCTCATCAAAGGCGTGCAAATGGCTCTAGATCAAAACCTCACTTGTCTGATTATTGAAGGAGACTCCAAAATCATAATAGAATTGGCAACAAAAATATTGAATGATAGAGATCCGGGGAAAATCACTCCCATATGGTGCCTTCCTGTCCCTCTTCACAGCTTCGAAGCTCTTCTCAGACCTTCTCTAACTCTAACTCCCTCACACATTAGGCGAAGTGCAAACAAAGATGCGGACAGACTGGCCAATGCAGGGGTTGACTCGCAGTAGCATATCATTCTCCAAGATCCCAGGCAATCGCAAAGCTCTCCCCTCTGGCTCCAATGTGAGGAGATTGCTTGGATGGATGGCCCCAATATGGACTGGGTGCCACCTTTGTCTACCTAGAATTCCTTCCAAGTCAGATATGAGTTGGGGTGAGAGGGAAACCGTTAGCATCAACGCAGATGATCAACGGTCAACAGATCATTTCAGAACCTCGACAATTGGGAGTCACGAGGTCGAAGGATGTTGTTTCTTAAAGTCAAAGTCGTGAAAAGCGAGAGTGGATCTCGACCATTGGTGTTGGCCCTTGACCAAGTTTTGAGGAACACTTGGTCATATTTGACTGTTTTTGGGACTTTGACAGATTGTCAAAGATGGAGTGCAACGCGAAGTGGAAATCGTGGAAGCTAGACCCCTTTTTGGGTCCTTGTAGGGTTTTGGGAAAATGTAATGGGAAAGGGATCTCATCCTGTGGGTTTACCCACGCTTAGGCCCACTTTTGTAATGTATAAATAGAAGGCTAGGCGAGGTGAGTAGGAGGATAATCTATGTGATGTAGGCTAAGAATCTGTGTGATCAAGGCTTTGTGCATTTTGTGTAAGACTTGCAGAGCTGAGTGCAAGTCCCTGTGAGAGACTGTAGAAGGCTTTGTATTGTAGCGCAAGGAAGAAGGATCTAGCGAGATTCACAGATCTTCTGTCTTATGCGAAGAGGGATTAACCGAAGCTAATAAAGAAGAATACTTTGTGGATGTATCCCCAGGGTGGGGGTGAACCATGGTAAATCTGTGTGTTGTGCTATGTGCCTCGACCTGATGTGTTTGTCTCTTCCTTTGCTAAGTTCTTTGATATGTTTAGATAGATCTATTTATGCTTTGTGCTTATGAGATATGAATGAATGTTAGATCTGGTATGTAAGATGCTTAGTGCTTTATCTGTCGAATCTAATCTATCTTGTTGTGGCTAAGTGTTGAATTATCTTAGATCTAAGTACATACTACGATGCTCTGTGCTATCTGCGAAGTATCATAAGGGTTTAATATTGATGAATAATCTATGCTAGGTGATTGCTAAGTGTTATAATCACAGATCTGTGTCCCATCTAAGGTTGCAGACACCTAAGTCTTGCAACCACCCCTCCCTCTACCTCGGGTGAGACTTCATATTCTTTGTAGGTGTTGCCGAAAGGGCCGGTAGTTAGGGTTTTGTTGGTGCACTATTGTAGCATTGAACCTTGCATCTACCCTTGTGCCAACAAATGGTTTCGTTGCCGAGACTTGAAACTGTGATTGCTGGGAACTGAGCAGAAGAATCTTTGTGCAAATATTCATCCTGAAATTGTGAAAGCTTTGTGCGTGGATCTATGCTCTAGTGCGCAGCGATCCACTTGATCTGAAAAGATCTGTGTCGAAGAAGGAAGGACAGATCTTAAGAAAAGAAGTCAGATCTACAAGAAAAGAGGATGATACTAAAGAAAAGAAGTAAGATCTATCATATTTGTGCTTTGATAAAGGTAAGAATAGTCAAAAGTTCTTAGATCTGGAAGCTTTGTGCTTTGTAGAAGTAAGATAAGTGAATTTTTTTTATTTTATTTTTTTTGGTTTCTAGAGCATGGATTTAGGTATGCTTGATAGATTTTGTCCTAGCTTGAAAACTAGGGCATTGTTAGATGAAAGAACGTTTGATATGAATAGATATGATAAGTATAATGATAGATATGTTATACCTATGCATAGAAATAATTGTTGGACTAACGAATGGATGCAAGATCATAGAAAGAAATTTTTGCAGGCTATCCATTATGATCCTAGCGCACAGTATAAAAAGAGTTGGGGATCATTGAAGAGAAAGACAGGATTAACTCTTTGTTACAGTTGCAGAAAACCAGGACATCTTGCTAAGGAATGCCTTGGGAGAAACCCTAGTTGCCTCTGTTGTAAGGCTATGGACCATGAAGTACTGGATTGCCCTAGAATGATTGCTAGACTTGAAAAGTTGAATATGGAGCAAGCAAACTCTAAAGGAGATCAAGAGACTAAGATTATAGAAGAACCCCAGAAAGAATCAAAGATTATGTTACTGAAAATGAAAGAAACCCTGGATGAACATAAAGATGTCAGTTTGTCAAAGATCTTCAAAGAAAAGGAGAAAATCGAAGTAAGAATAGGAGACTTCAACATTAACTGTGCTCTGGATGAGGGAACACAGATGAACATTATGACAAAAAGTACTTGGGAAACCCTAGGAAGACCTGCTATGGTTCCTTCACTAGGAAAAATAGGGTTGTTTAAAGGGAAAATGGTAACCCTATGTGGTAGGATTACCTAGATAGCTATGAGTACCCATGGAGCTTCGACAGAGGAAGAATTTGAAGTTATTAAATTTATTGAGGACTATGCCCCATTTCCATCTTTGTTAGGCAAGATCTGGATTGAAAAATACCAGATACGAAGAAAAGAAGAAAAGGAATCACTAGAATAGAAGAAGCAAGAACTCATGGAATTTATGACTAGAAGGATCACCCACTTGATGGAAGGACAAGAGAACAGATCTAAACTATTGAACACTAAGGACTTGCATGTCGAAGCTATAAGAGCATTAGAGGAACCACAGAAGATCGAAATACCTAATCCATATGATGAAGGAGTATTACCCTTGGATCTAAAGAAAGAATCTCAACATCGTGAAGTGACTATGTCGAGAGAAGATAAGAATCAGAATGGAAAAAGGATGACCGAGACGAAGCTCACTGGAAAGAAGGATAGGAAGCTAAGTAAGAAGAAATCCAAGATCGAAAAGTTACAAAAGATTCCAGAGGAAACTTCGCAAAAGGAAAAATCACAGGAATTGATCTTCGTTGGGATATCAGAACAATGACATATGGAACTTCGTCGTGGAAAAGAAATATAGTCATTCGATCGATATACCCATTCGACTTCTGCCCTGAACGGACAGAAAAACATTAAAGGATCACCACCAGACCATTGGACCATGGCATAACAGATGGATCAACGTTCATGGAAGCTTCATACCCATTGCAAGCAGACCATTGATGAATTTCCTATTTAGCTCATCGCGTCGTGCCCAACGAACACTTTTGCCAACTGAAGAATCGAAGCCTGTGAAACTAGTGATTGTCTCCAGTGATCATTGCAAGCATATTGTTCATCCTAGTGCAGTATTTTGAGATCATCCTGACCCCGTTTATCTTTCCCGAGTGCGTATGTCCGACAAGCTCATCGCACTTGAGGAATCTGTCACAGAGGTCCTTATTGATCTGATGACTGAGAGAGCCATGTCGGAAAGAAGAATGTCCACCGGAGTCCAAGCATCATCGACGGGAGGAGTGCAAGCCTCCCCGTCAACTGCTCGAGTAGGAACATTTCGAACCAATGTAGAAAGAAGAACTAAGCATAAGGATGACATAGCCAACGTGAAGTTAGTGCCATCCATCCTACCATCTTACATACCCCCTTTGAGCGGTGATATTAACAAGGACAATGTCCCTAGAGATTTTGAATACACCCTAGTCACTACATATCTACTTAAAGGAGTACACACCTACCGCTCAGATCAAGACAAGGTTACAGCGTTGAAGTTTTGTGACTTCAACCTGGGGGACCGTAAAGTTTACAACATGCTCGCCCCATATAACTACTTGAAGAGAACTAAGGGCAAGGATTCAAAGCTCATTCCTCAGCAATGGACGATGAAACTCACGCAGTCTACTTTGCTCAATGTTATGAAAATACCGCACCTCGGCAGACACCAGGAGGTGAATGCTTGTGTAAAATTTTTGCTACCAAGTTACCACGGAGGATACATGTGGTTAGATCATCGCATAATTGTTGATATGGCACTAATCAATAGGATCATCAGGCTTAGCATGTAAGGCCCTGATCCCCATGAGTACCATCCTGGAAAGACCACAGACCGCGCTCTGGTGCAAAAGATCAAAGAAGCCTATGGTGATGTTGAGAAAGGCGTGAGAGGCTACAAGGTACATTCTATTTAAAGTGGTGTAGTGCGCCTCGCATGACAATTGATTGCAAGGAAGTTGGTACGCAAGAATCGACCAACACAAGTACCTGGCTTTGTAGTTGACCTCGCAAGAAAGTGCGCAGAGGGACTACAGATGAACTGGGCAAATTACCTGGTGAATCAACTGGATATTGACTGCAGAGAAGCCTAGGATCAGGGGCATGAATTCCATTTTAGCTGGATCTTGATGCTAATCGCTTTTGTTGCATGGGAGCTACCAGAAGGCACAACCTTCTCAGACCTTGACCCCTTTGAGCCACTAGCCGCGAAGTTTAGTACATTATGGTACTTGAACTTCCATGCGTACTATAACCAATTGAAAGCAGCCATAAGGAGTGAACCTCACATAACCCCGAACACTTGACAGAGATTTCGACCTTTGATAAATTTCAGCGTGGACTACCACTTTATCTACCTAACCCCACGAGTTGATGAGCACCAGGAATAGCTTCAGTCTTATTATAAGCTGACAGAAGAAGACCTGGAAGAGATCACCAAGGAATGGTTGGTGGACCTCCTTGTTTCAGAAGACCCCATAGAAATGTTCGACATCGATAGCCCCGAAACTAAGTAAGATACACCTGGGCCCAGTAAGACAAAGAAAGCAAAGACGACGAAGAAGACTGAAGAAGTCCAGGATGTTGATAGCCTATCTGTAAGGACAACTTCCATTACACTAGATGAATAAGGTGATGATGAAGAAGGTACAGAAACTGAACAACAGAAAGTCGAAGTACCACCGCCTAGGGATAAAGAAGACTCATCGAAGAAAAGGAAGGTCTCACCTCTGAAATCTTCCTCCAGAAAGAAACCAAGAACCCTTGTAACCAAGATGCGAACTGCCCTCACGTTGAATGACTTTGATTTCATTGTTGCGGCGGTCAATGATGCTTTAAAGGAAATCATAGAGAAGTAGGTGGCAAAGAAGGAACAAATGTATAGCCAAATTGAGATCACGCTCCAAGGAGTACAACAAGCACTCCAGTCTAGCCGAGAAATCTTTACTGCACCTCTTCCAGAAGGAACAACAGAAGTGGGAGATGAATCAGTTCATCTCCGCAAGATTGTTGATACAGTCAAAGTATGCCTTCGACATGCTCAGGAAGAAAAAGAGTAGGCCACCCAGGCCCTAAAGAAAGCACAAGAGGAAATTATTGAACAACGCCAAGCTGCGCAACAAGAGAAGAATGCTCTCCAAGCAAAATTTGAAGAAGACAGAGCGAAGATCCAAAAAGAGAAAGAGAAGCTACTCACAAATTAGATAGGAATTGAAGAAGCAGTCAACATAGAATTTCTCTCTGTGACTGGCTTAGAGCAGAAGGCCGAAGAGCCCATAGAGTGCCAAGTGACGAAGCTAGCTGAAGTTATTCAGCAACTTCAATAGAGGGTCATGGAATTAGAGCTTCATACCATAACACAAACTCCACAAGAAGTGTGCAACCAACGAGAATTGAATGCTCAGAATGTAGTCGAGAGGATTAAAACACTTGCTACAGAATGTAAACAACTAAGTAGCAGAATTGTGCAGATATATGAACAACTATCTGAAGACCCAGAGTTGAAGAAATTGGAGTCCCAACTCCAGGAAGAAAAGCAGCACATAGATACATTACAGACACAACTCAAGCTCCTGTCACCCATAGAGAGCATGAAGAGATCCCAGGAACAGCGCACTGCCCAAAAAATCCTTCTTACCACGCAGAACAGAGTGATGGAAGTCACCCAAAAACTCCAGCCGAGCCAGGAGATAGCCTACCTACTGCTTAAAGAAATTGAAGGCCAAGGAACACTACTAGAACAGGTAGTTGTTGCAGTCGAGTAGAAACTGGAAGGACCTATCAGCAAAGCGGTTTTTCAGGAATTCGTTGAGCAAGAAGCAGTAGCACAGAGACAAGTCGAAGCAGCTCGAGCCAATTTCGAGACCTCTAAGGCAAACTTACCCAGACCTGAGTGACTCGGGGCGGTCACAGGTGAGTGTTGGGGGCATGTTGGCCCTTGACCAAGTTTTGAGGAGCACTTGGTCATACTTGACCCTTTTTGGGACTTCGACGGCTTGTCAAATATGGAGTGCAATGCGAAGTAGAAATCATGGAAGCTAGACCCCTTTTTGGGTCCTTGTAGGGTTTTGGGAATAATGTAATGGGAAAGGGATGTTGGCCTGTGGGTTTACCCACGCTTAGGCCCACTTTTGTAATGTATAAATAGAAGGCTAGGTGAGGTGAATAGGAGGGTAATATATGTGATGTAGGCTAAGTGCCAAGAGTTGAATCTGTGTGATCAAGGCTTTGTGCATTTTGTGTAAGACTTGTAGAGCTAAGTGCAAGTTCCTATGAGAGACTGTAGAAGTCTTTGTGTTGTAGTGCAAGGAAGAAGGATCTGGCGAGTTGCACAGATCTTCTTTCCTATGCGAAGAGGGATTTGGATGGATCTGTGTTGTAACTTGATTAACTAAAGCTAATAAAGAAGAAGACTTTGTGGACGTAGCCCCAGGGTGGGGGTGAACCATGGTAAATCTGTGTGTTGTGCTCTGTGCCTCGACCTGATGTGTTTGTCTCTTCCTTTGCTAAGTGATTTGATATGTTTAGATAGATCTATTTATTCTTTTTTCTTCTAATATATTAATGAATGTTAGATCTGGTATATAAGATGCTTAGTGCTTGATCTATCGAATCTAATCTATCTTGTTGTGGCTAAGTGTTGAATTATCTTAGATCTAAGTACATACTACGATGCTTTGTGCTATCTGCAAAGTATCATAAGGGTTGAATATTGATGAATAATCTATGCTAGGTGATTGCTAAGTGTTATAATCACAGATCTGTGTCCCATCTAAGGTTGCAAACACCTGAGTCTTGCAACCACCCCTGCCTCTACCTCGGGTGAGACTTCATCTACTTCGCAGGTGTTGTCGAAAGGGTCGGTAGTTAGCGTTTTGTTGGTGCGTTGTTGTAGCATTGAACTTTGGGTCTGCCCCTATGCCAACAGTTGGTGCTAAAGGAGTTTTGAAGCATCGATCTAGCCCCATTGATCTGACGCGAGAAAATTTCAGGAACTCGGCTATCGGGAGTCTAACACATGAATGTAGTTATTTCCCAAATTCGCGAAATGTGAAATCATGATAAGCGAGAGTAGATCAGAACCGTTGGTACCAGAAGAGATCTGGACCATCGATCTAGTCCCATGGATCTGACGCAAGAAAATTTTGGGATATCATCTATTGGGAGTCCAAAGCATGAAGGCAGCTATTTCCCAAAGCCGCGAAATTACAAAATGTGAAATCACGATAAGCGAGAACAGATCAGGACCATTGGTACCAGAAGAGATATGGACCGCCGATCTGGTCCCATGGATCTGACACAGGGAAATTTCGGGATCTCAGCTATTAGAATTCCAAAGCATGACGACAACTATTTCCCAAAGTCACGAAATGCGAAATCACGATAAGAAAGAACATATCAGGACCATTAGTATCAGAAGAGATCTGGACCGTCGATCTGGTCCCATGGATCCGACGCAATAAAACATTGGGATCTCATCTATTAGGAGTCCAAATCTTGAAGGTAGCTATTTCCCCAAGTCGCGAAATGTGAAATTGCGAAAAGCGAGAACAGATCAGGACCATTGGTACTAGAAGAGATATGGATCGTTGATTTGTTCCCATGGAAGCAAGAAAATTTTTGGAACTCGGATATCAGGGGTCTGCAGCATGGAGGAAGTTGTCTACCCAAATCGTGAAGTCGTGAAATGTGAAATCATGAAATGTGAGAGAAGATCTGGACCGTTGATACCGAGGAAATTTGGACCGTCAATCTGGTCCTGAAGGACTCATTGATTGAATCGAGGATGCAGATATTTTTTGTAAGCTTTCAATTGGAACTAATATAAGGACCCACTTTTTATTCACAAAAAAAAAATGCACAAGGTGTTTATGAGTTTCAAGAAATTTAAAAAAATATGAAAATTTTCAATTTTTCATTGCTAAAGTGTGTCACATCTTCATGGATTCACCCAATCCCCTTATTGCTTTCTCAAGAAACCTTTTGGATGGATATTACATTATTATATATTCCTTTGTGTACATGATTTTACATAAACATAAGCACGCCATAGAAACATAATAACCATGCCACAATCATATCCCATTACGAGGACTCACAGACATGCACTAGTCGAGGCTTGGCCTTGAATTGTGGACTAGGAATCCATACATGCACATTTACATTACTTAGACATGAGATCATTATAATTCAACCTACATAGCTCAACTCTCATCACAAAAACCACATCATATGAATAGTTCA
This sequence comes from Picea mariana, assembly GCA_032191745.1. Classification (NCBI taxonomy): domain Eukaryota; kingdom Viridiplantae; phylum Streptophyta; class Pinopsida; order Pinales; family Pinaceae; genus Picea; species Picea mariana. The sequence continues at coordinate 132,360 of JASDQU010106145.1, forward strand.
AAATTTAGCATATTATAATTCAAGGGTTAAAAGAGGATGCTACACATTACACCATATGCTTACCAATAATTTTGTATGATCTCTAAAACTAGATATTTTGGCATATATATAGGGAAAAAATGGTACAATTATAAATAATAATCCTACCACTGATGACAAAAATAATATAATATTAGCAATGTAATGACTTCATATTTAAGGGCTTAACATCAATTTTTCTAGAAATCCAGCTTAACTCAAGACCTTTCATCCATGGAAATCCCTAATTTTTCTAGATGAGGATGCCATGTTTCATCAAGCCCTATTTTGTGTTAGTTTTTTGGTCCTTGGATCTATAAAATAGTTTTTCTATTTCAAATTATTGTCAATTTTCCTTCTTTCCTAGCCCCTTTTACCTTTTTAAATTCCTTCTTCAATTCAACTTGATTCATTAGAATGTGATCCTCATTTATAATATGTTTGAAAAAACAGGATATTGCAACACATGATGAGCACCTTCAGTAACCACTCACACAACCAGATCAAAGATCAATACACTAATGTTTTTACGTGGTCAAAATCCTCAAAGAGGGAAACTATCCATGACCCCAACCAATGTGGCCACTTGAGGTGACATATTAATGCAAACGAAAAATATTTTACTAGAGAGTTTCTCACAATCGATCGTCAACAAATGACCTCCATTCTCTTTAAATAAATATCATGGACCAATCGGGTGCTAAGCCATGGATCAATGTAATCATTAAGAATGAGGAGAATATGAGTTGTCAAATCTCTTTATGTCTAGAACATATCGTGATATTTGGATTACATAAATAAAATTGCATACTAAAGAAACACACTAATAAAAACACTTTTACCTACATACACATTAGACCAATTTGATCTTAATAAACTCCTAAGTTTTTCAATGTCCCAACATCCCCCTTTAAGAACCACGTGGGATAGGAATGAAGGATTTATAAAGGTGACACAATAAGAGAAGGAAATTGGCATTAGAGCCTATCCCCCCTAATGATAACTTTTTGAACCAATAACATAGATCAAAATTTGGAAAAATTTTCTTTTGTAAGAGACTTTAGAGGTTTATGTAATTTGGTACTTGTTTATGTAATTGGGTTTCATACTGGTGTTGCTTCCATTGGTAGATAGTGCTTCAGAGATTGGCTTTAGAGGTTTAATCTATTGGGTATTTGTGTTGGGATTTTTCTTTGTATTGGGTTTGTCTTGAATTTTGTGAGAAAACATTGTAGACCGTGGATTTTGTTCTAAAGTAATATCCAATAATCCCAAAATGGTGATTTGTTGTCATATTTGTATATATATGCCAAGCAAGTTGGGAGATATCTATGAAATTTCCCTCATGTGTAGTTACATTAATGGACATTACCTTGGTATATGCTCATTAATATTCATAATGATGTAGAGATTGATGGTCATTAGCCTCGATGTCAATTAAATATCAAAGCCTTTATCGATACTATGGCATTCGAGTAGACCTCAATAATTGTGTTTTAGGTGCTTGATTTGGTACGCAATTTATTTTGAATTGGCAAAGCTTTGAGATCAAATGTAGCTCCATGCTTAATAGTTATAACCACGTTCTCAATGCTACTTGCAAGTTTTATAGTCCTAGCTAGAAATTACTTATTGGAAGGTTGTTCATTTAATGTATTTTTAACCAGACGTACAATCATTTATTGAACCCAATCTTCTTCTGGGTTTGGGGATTAAATCCTTTATTTTCTTAATGCTTTTGAGAGACATTGGATTCTTAAAATGAGACATTGAACTTGTAGGATTCTTTGATGATCGGATGGAGTTTTCTCTCACATTTTATGATCTTTTATCCACATAAATGCACTTCAAGAATATCTTCATGGCGGAGATCTATGTTAACTACAACAATGAGTAGTGGAATTAGTGAACTTTAGATGCCAAAATAATGGAAACTCTATGATTATTTTGGTTATTTCTAGCATTAGTTACCATTGTTTTTGCTTTGATTGGATTCTTTGATGAAGGTCCATGGGACTTTCTTGTCAACCCCTTCTATGGAAAAATGTTATTCTTGTCTAGAGACAATGATTAGACATGTCACCTTGATGTGAATTAATATTTTAAGATGAATAAGAAATGGTAGAAGCTCTTCAATTCAACTTGTTGAAGGCGTCAACATTTTCCATGATTGTTTTAGATCCAATTTCATTTTTATTTACATTCTAAGTATAAATTAAAAGTAAAATTATGTTATGTTGCCCAAAGGGGTTGGATCTAATGGTGGAAAGCGAGGGGTTTTTCACTGTTGGGCAAGGTTCAATTCTCATGAGGGCTTTACCTGGAGCCATGGGGGCACCTTGAGGTAGTGGTCGAACATGTGGTTGCACCCAGAGATACTATATTAAATGGTATCGTGACCCGTGCACACATAAGTTGATCAAATCCCACCCCCATGTCCTTCAAATTTAAAATCCCGCTGGGGTGTAGACCTATTGGCAAGTGCCGTGTAAATGAAAGGAAATATGTAAAAAGAGGTCTCAAGGTCGATTCTCACCCCGATTTACTCAGAGGGCATGCTTGCAAGCTATGCGTTTCTCCCTAGGGGTTATAAGGCATCCGACAGGATTTGACCCCGTGCCACGCAAGTACGATACTGTCGTTGTTACCGATTCCCCTAGTTACCGAAAAAAAAAAAAAGTAAAATTATGTTATCTCGGGTTGTGTAGGATTTTCATCTTGAAATTTGATGCAAGTCAAACACTTAAAAATATATTTATAGTTCATAACTGAAATGGTATATTTCAAGTTGTATTCTAATGTGAAATTTGTATATATTAGTTATTGACAATAATGTGAAAGTTGTATGCATTATTTTGTGTTGTTCTTTTGTTACT
>JASDQU010106145.1:135400-145489 GCA_032191745.1 Picea mariana
GTGTATACTATTCGGTTAATATTATATCTTATTTGTTATCTAATATAAATGCATCTCGTTAATTTTTAAATCTTGTTGATAATGAGTTTGTTTCATATTATGTATCTCTAAGCATCCCACATGTAGTTATCTACTTGAGTCAAAGAACTAACATTGTGTAAGTTGTATTATAGATCTTTGATCCTCAATCTACAACTGAACTGGAAAACGTTGAATGCACTGAAATTGGCAAAAAGGAAAAAACTAAATGTCTTAGTAGGTTGGGAAGAAATCATTACATTACTTACAGGGGCATATTAAATTGAGGAACTATTATTGTGTAGTGGAGAGAGTCGGCAGTTCCTTGGTTTAACTTTTTAAGTAAATTCCACCCTGGACAAAGACAGGAATTAAGTCAATGTCTATATTTACCAAGATAATTCAACTTGAGAGTGCCTAAATCATCTGAGGTGTATATCAAAGTGAATTAATAATTTCATTCTTAATGCTTAGAAATTGCTACAATTAAATGTACAACCTCTGGAAAGGTTGCCTGGGTAGTATATTTTTGTGACTTGAACATTAATTTCTTTCTTCCTGTATTATTGCTGTAGTTTTTTTTAAAGATTAGGAGTTTCCAAGTGATATCAACGTTTTTGTTGGTACATGCCATGTTTTAGGCTATGATTTAACCAACATGATGTTAAACTTGAAAATCAAAAAATGTTTGAACATTTATTGGGTTGATGCTATGAAAGGGCTCATAGGATAAGATAAGGTTTGAGGATTATGATTAAATAAATAGTGGATTGGTAAAGAAATATGTTTGTAGTTGATTTACAAGCCATAATTGTACATATCTTGTGCAAATTCATTCCAGGAAGAAGATGAAAATGAGTAAGTGGCTCTTTGATGGTCACTGTATACTTGTGTTAGCTCCCTTTTTCCATATATAAACAGTTTTACAAATCATTATTATGAACTTATTACCCTATCGGTATTTAATTTCATGTAGGCAACTAGAAAACTAATCTCAATTGTTTCTTTATATTAATAAGATGTATTATTGTTTATGGGGTTGTTACATGATCTAGAAGGATCCAAAATGCTAAAAAATGTTCCAGGAGGATCCAAAATGCTCAAAAATTGATCTTCTCAAATTCTTTTTAAAATGACTTCATTGCGTATATCTTGACGATAGATTTCCAACGATGCAAAAATCGCCTCAAACGGAGTTCGTATGAATAAGTTATGGCCGGTCAAATTTGTGGTCAAACAAGTCAAAAGTCAAAAGGGGTGCCATATGGAATCATTAGAAGGGTGACACATGGTACATATGTACAAGTCCTTACAATTGACAGATGACATCATGTTGATGTCAGTATAATGATGTGGCATCACGAGAGGCTACCACATGTCACTCATTTTTGGCATTTTTAGACCCCCATGTGGACCAATAAGAAGTGTCATGTGTCATTTGTACAGATGATGTAGCATCCATATAGTGATGTGGAATCTAGGTGATAGGTACAGTTGGCATCCAAATGGTATATTTTTACAGGTACAGGTGGTAGGTGACATGGAAAGGTGTTGACACAGGCAACAAGTGGACCAATCAAAGAGTACCACGTAACACTCTCTGATTGGCCAATAATGGATAAGGGAGAATAAAATTTGTTGGGGGTCGAATGGAATAGAAACCTCGACCTCCGATGGAATCTGTAGAATATTCCTTAGTCTTAACCAAAATCCACTAACCAATATGCCATGTTTAGAACTTGTTATAACAAGTTCATAGCTAATTATGTAAAGATATATTTGTGTAAAAATATACCAAAAGGGGAGGTTGTGGGGCTTGAACCCATGACCTCCACCCTAAATGCCCGCCAAAAACTTAATCATAGTCTTCTACCAATGTGCCACAAGTGGTGTTTGTTATAACAAACAAAGAATAATTATTTAAAGTGTAACAAATGCGCCCGAGAATAAAGGGATTGATTTGGCTGACCTAGGCCTATTTAATGGGCACAAAAATCAATGTCGAGGACATGGAAATGCATGCCAAAGAGAGGGTCTGCATATAATTTTGTTCCAAGTTCATAATTTTTCCTCGTTTTGCATGCAAGAGGTGTCCCTCTTTTGGGTTTGTCTCATTTTGCATGCCATATAGTTCTTTGAGGGAAGTATAGCGTGTTTATACTCATTTTTCTCAGACGTTTGAGAGGAATTTTATGGTGATGTCTATTTTGTGTAAAAATTCTATGAAAAGTATTAGTCGAATTTGTCATGTATGAGACCCATAGTCTCATTATGCGTGCAAAAAGGGATTTTTTGGCACCGGTTCATAACATAGTCAAGTTTATACTAATTGTTCTCATAGTTTCATGAGGAATTCAGTAATGTCCTTTGTTTCTGGGATTGAGTAGTAGAATTGAAGAGTCACATCAAATTTGGCATTGTAAGCCCATTTATTTTAATATTGGAATTTTGAGAATTAATAACAGTTGTCTATTTCTCTATTTTGGCATTCATTATTTCTGCAAGTCATATTTATCAGTTAATGAAGTTTATGGATAAGTAATAAATTCACATGATATTTTTCAAATAGTCAAGTTGATCTTCAATTTCCCGAATATGGTCGGATGTTTATGTGTATTTATGAACTAATTGACATCTAAGGATTTTCGAGTTGAATTGGTATCAAATTTTGTTGATATTTGGGATCAAGTTGGTATCAAAACTAGATTGGTATTTTTAAATCATTACATATGGTATCAGAGCCAAATTATGACACTTGGGGTTGTATGGGCTCAAGGTTCTCTTGGAATGAGTGCATTCATGATATTTTGTTATATATTTCTTCACTTCTTTTATAGATATTTGGTTCGTTGCATGGTACTTGGACAAAGAGAACAAGTGAGGTCCCAATGAAAAAAAAAAAAAAAATTGGAAAGATTTTTCATATGATACAATTTGTGTATACTATTTAATCATATATAAGGCCAGTAGGAAACATGAATTTCTCATAACCAAAATATTTTTCTAAAGCTACATTCAAATTGCAACCAAATTTGAGAGTTGGTGAACCTAACATGTATGCCCATTCCAAATGGCCTAGTGTCTTTGCAAATAACCAGTATTGTGAGTTTCCTCCGGACAACATTCTAATGTATTTTTCAAGGGTTATTTGCAGTAGCACTAAGCTATACTATCAACCAATTTTTGGAGGTAACTTAGTGTTCAAATTGGAAGAGTAGTTGACTGGGAGGATAGCTTATAGATTGTATCTTTTTGCTGACATGTGTTGCATACCTTGTAGAGTAGATATTTCGGGCAAGGAAACTCAAATCATTGTTTCTAAGGTGGCAACCTCCTCCAAGGAAGATTGGATACATCCCATTGAAGTATGGATGGATTTATCTAAATATTTGTTTCATGAAAATGCCTCTATAGGGCCTCAACATAGTCTCACTATTTCAAACCTATATATGCATTATGGTTAAGAGATCAATAAGAAATAGTATGGTTATTGAAATTGTTCACTCTTTTGTCATGTCAAAGTCTAGTACTTTCACTTCCAGCAATTGGGCAACTTGTAAGAACATTTTGGAATCTTGTAGCAGTGCACCATTAGCATTGGTAACCTATTTGCAGACTTAGTAAAGGAAGTATGGATAGTAGATTTGATCACCCTTACAACATTTTGAAATATAATATTTCCTATGAGACTTCAGTAGTTGCAAAGAAGGGATGCCCTAAAACTTGTGGGCTCATTTAGCATTGGGATAGCACCTATACATTGTTGATATTTCACTTTGGTTAAGCCCCCCCAATGTACACATGCTTTAGATAGATCTAGCCATTTCAACGATTATGATAAAGCATCATGTTTGGAGCTTGGTGTATGGATTCCCTTTATTACATGGCCACTTTAGGTACATGGAATTATTCTTGATGTGTTTTAATTCTACTTCTAATTAGAGATAACTTTGTGTTTAGACCTCATTTCAAGGGCCTTTCTATACTTACAGCAGAAAATATACCTAACGTATGAGCCCAAAATACATGAAATGATGATATTGGTTATAATAAGGTGTTTGCACATGAGAAAAGGTGTGAATCTAATACGCCAATCAATCCAACAATGAATGAAGTAGGAAACACTCTTAACAACATGACAAAATGATCGATTCCTAGCACTAGAAGGACATGATACTTCCTTGAAAAATGTAAGGAAGAATAGGGCTATGATTATGATAGCCTTAATGTCTTGGAACATGTGTTTTACTTTATGTAAAGATGAGGAGAGTAAGGGTTGTGTCGACCTTATGCTAGCCTTAAAATTGATATTTATAGTCTAGGACACATTCTTGTAGCGACAAATTGAAAACTAAGTATCTTGGAGATACAAATATTTAGTCAATGCATCATCAACGAACTTTTTCTTGGCATGAAACAAGGCATCTCCTTGTCACTGTTAAAGTATTAAGAGAATAGGAAATTTTGAACATCAATGAGAGAGATCTTGCATCTTTATTCATTGTTCCATCTGATTAATATATCCTTGATTTAGAGACAATTATGGATCATCCCATTTATGATTGTTTCACCTATAGGTCCTCTATTCGTTAATGATGACATACATTGCATTCAAAATGAACATGGAAATAAATTATTTTTCACATCCAAGTTCGATGCCCTGGGGCATGCAAAAATATTTCTATAGGAGAGAATATGTTATTGTTTAAAAGTTAGTGAATAAATGCATGTTTAAGGGAGATTTAATTATAGATTCATTTCCTTTCATTAGCCAAAATTGTCCTCTATGGGGAGTGTAATCCCCCATTCCTAGGGATAACTAAGGAGATGATGTCTTAAGGCCCTCATGTTGCAGACATGGAGTACCGAGAGATGGATTGACCGATAGTGTCCACTTACACAAATAGAGCCTCGCCTCACCACCATACTTCTCCATTTGTCCTGATGACATTCACCACACCATATTTCTTCCGGAAGACAGTGGATCTTGCTCCATGAGGTAACGAATCAGGTATCAGGGTAAGTTTCACTTTAAAACTTTGGGAATTTGAATATGTTTCATTAAAAATTTTCTTTATTATGGAACATTTTGCTTGGAAAGTATTTTTTTTTCCTTATTTCACCTTGGTGAGTGTCATGATTTCCTAGTAAGTGGCCACCCTTGGGGAAAGGGTTGTAACCAAGGATTTTCCTTGAAGGGTTGTCGTATCATCCCCACTCATACTTACCACTTCCATTACTCCTTCTCTTCTATGTGCCCATCCTTTATATCATTGGGATTGTTGACCCAAGAAGGGCATGTACCTCATTTCATGGGAAGAAGGGGTTGAAGGCATAGAGGCTTGTAGCTGGAAAAAGATAAAATACAATCATAAAAACTTCTAGATTCTCACCCAGAGATCTTGAGAACAATGAAATGTTTCTCAAAACAAATTGAGGGACCCGTAAAATAAATAACTAATTGAACATGGAAACCAAGGTAGAGCGTGTGTGGGCAATGTTTTCCATGCTTAGGTAGAAGCCCCACATATCATCTTCAACTTGGGGAAGCATGGTCAAGTATGACCAAGGTAGAGTTAATGTGGGAAATGTTTTTCATGCTTAGGTAGAAGTCCCACTACATCCTCAACCCACTCAATGATTTGCTCATTATGCCAAAACGTCACCCCTTTAGGGCATGAAGTCATCATTTAGGGACTTTACTTTTTGTAATTTTGAAATTAAATCTGCAAAGGGAAAAATTAGGAGGTCAACCTACCTAATTTTATTTTACCCTAAGTTAAGTGGACAAACTAATTTTAGATGACCTTGTATAAATAAATGTCATGACATTTTATTTTGACATAACCCACTCTCTCTTAAGTGGGTTACTTGGATGAAATTTCCACCCTCTTTGGGCAAATCACATATCTCTCTCTTTGATGTTCTTGTGATGATATAAATTTTCTATTGGAGGAAAAAGTGGTGCACTATCTCTTGGATGCTTGTCTCTTCCTATTGTGGTGAAATATTCTTGGTAGAGAAGAGTTTTACTTCTTGTCTATTGGAATTGGTAAGGAATTTTCTGCATATTGTTAGTATTTTTTTCTTGTTTCATGGTCATTCTTATTTAAACCCCTTGAGGAGTATAAGGGTATACACCCTCCACTAGTGTAACATCCCCAAAAACCCCAGGCTAGGGCACGTTACACAATATCATATTCTATAGCTCTAACCAAACATATTGTAACATCACCCATCATACTACTGAACAATATTACTCCAAAAATCTACTGCACAGATTCTATTCTAATCACGAATCTATGCATTATTACTTGAATTAACACTCTCAACCTAAAGCTAATTTGTATCACACTAACTTTCTCCTTTTAACACAACTTTAAGAAATGGAAGTAACTAAAACAACTACGCACAAGTATACTGATCACACAACACTACCGTGTGCACAACCATTCTGGCATCATACACCAATTATGGTTTCCTTGTGCGTGGGGTCTATTTCCCTGTATGCACACATGAGTTCCAGCCTCCTATGCACACAAACTACTTCCATGTGCACCTGACCATTGAATCCTTTCCTCGGAGACTCAATACCATTAACAAAGGATAACTTAATAGGAAAACTAACAATAACTCTCATACTCATGCGTGTATACAAAAACAGGCCATAAGCACCATACTTAGTACATGTGAAAGAAACATTAAATAGAATAACAACAATTACTTATATGCGACAACATAAAAGAATTAACCCATGTCAAACATAGATAAATAAGCACACAATAATTAAATAAGATAAGAACATAACTTATCTTTTATGAAAGTCACCAACTACACGCAAAACTCATACATTCCTCCCAGCCATAGACTCTATTGCTCATAAGCTTTAAAAAATAGGTCACCCTCGAGTTGGGGTTTAACTTCACTGGGGAAAAAGGGTTCTTAGTGACAGGCTAAGGTTTGGTTCTCAACAAAATTTCTTAATCGAAGGTTCCCACTACTGCAACTAGCCTACAGTCCCTCATTCCCCACACACCTGTCACACCCAAGGAAGTGTTCCCCTTCTCTGCTCAATAGTCCCTTGACCTACCCACTTCCCTTCCAGCGTTATCAACAATAGGTCAAACATGGATTATTTGAGATGTGAGACTAATTCCCAACACACCAGGGAACAATTCTCAACAAAAATCTCACCTGGAGAGTATGCTCACGAGCCTAACAACCCACTTCTTCAACAACAAATCTTTCACCCAGAGAGACTGCTCACAGGCCTGAAAACCCACCTCTTCGACAGTAAAACTCTGATTACAGTATAGAAAAACCCCTTACAAGATTCTTTGTGCAGATAAGGTAATAGTCAGATATTCCAGACCCTTCGACCCCTTCTACCTATGATAAAAATGAATACGCTCAAATATCCCCAAAATACACTAAGACCATCAATATATATTACATGCCTTCAACTCAACACTTGTCACCTTCAGAAGTATCTTAAGCCACTTGGTGACTCGTTCCCAACCCTGGGAACTTAGGATAAAATAATTATCCATAACTTTACATTTTTCTAGAAATATTATAAAATATTCCCTAAGACTTAAGTCCCAACCCCCTTTTCCTTTTTCCAGTGGAGTTAACCCCCTATCTCTTTTCTTCGAAGTTTGTATGCACACAATGATTTAATATTATATTAATAACTATGATTGTATTTACATGGATAGGTGCACATGCCTATCTGCATCCCGGCTCACCATCCTCATAATCGCACATGCTCTTTGGCCTCAATACACACACACACACACATATAACATAGTTATGTGCGAACTCACAGGTCATTTCCGTGAACTTACCCAAGTGCGCGCAACACTGTGAAATGTGTTGTTAAGAACCAAATATCAATATACCATAGAAAAACCTCATAATAAGTACTCAATGCCTTGAAAAAGAGATAAATTCAGATAATAAGCCTCTTTGAGGGGGCAACCTCCTTATGCCCACATAAATGTACAATTACAAGATGATTCAAAATGAAAATGTCTCATTGGTATATATAGGAGACTAGGAGGTATAATTACAACTAATGGCCTAAACCGACATAAATAAAATATCATTACTAATATAATATGCCCCAATTAAGGGGTAATGAGCCACTATTTAGGGCTTAACATGCCCCTCCCCTTGAGACAAGTGTTTTCTGCAACACTTGAGTAACTCTGGATGCTTCCGTATAAAAGACTCATCTTCCCAAGTGGAATCTTCAGCCGGTAGTTTCCTCCATTTAATGAGATACTCTGAAATGGATATATTCCTCAACTGGCGAATTCTTGTGTCAGTGATGGCTTCAGGATCCAATATGATTTTTCCTTCCTCGTCAAGTTCTAGAAATATAGTTTGAACTGGGATCTTGTTACTTATAACCTTCTTTAAGCATGAAACATAGAAAATTGGGTGTACTCGTGAAGATGCAAGCAACTCTAATTTGTATGCCATAGTACCAATCTTTTGCAACACCTTGTAAGGGCCATATTACTTTGGTGATAATTTATTATCCATCTTGGCTTGCTTGAGGGACCTCTATTTGTATGGTTGTAGTCTTAAAAACACCCAATCCCCTACTTCAAAACTTCTTTCACTACGATGTTGATCTTCTTGTTGTTTCATACGATTATGTGCCATGGTCAAGTTGTCCTTTAATATTTGGAGAACTTGTTGTTGATTCTTGATGTGATCTTCCACTGCTTGAATATTAGATTTTTCTTTTAGAGAAGAAGTGATGGAAGGAGGGTGGTATCCATAGAGTTCCATAAATGGTGTCATTTTTGTTGTAGTATGAAAGGAAGTGTTATACCACCATTCTGCCAAGGGTAACCATTTGAACCATTGTGTTTGTTTATCAGAGACAAAGCAACGAAGGTAGCCTTCCAGACATTTCTTCACTATCTTGGTTTGTCCATCAAATTGTGGATGATAGGATGAGCTATGAGCCAATTGAGTACCCAAACAAGAAAATAATTCTGTCCAAAAATGTCTAGTGAAGATGGGATCTCTGTCACTTACAATAATCTTTGGCCTGTCATGTAGATTTTGAATTGTCTCCATGAATGCGATGGAAACTATACTACCCTTGAAGGGATGCGAGAGTGCACAAAAGTGTGCGTACTTGGTCAATCTATCAACAATCACCATGATGACACTCTTTTCTTCAGACTTCGGTAACCCTGTGATGAAATCCATGGAAACCTCCTCCCAACACTGACTTGGGATGGCTAATGGTTGTAAAAGACCTGGGATCTTAATTGTTTCCACCTATTTTTTTGGCAAACCAAACATTCTGCAACAAACCTTTGAACATCATTTTTAAGGCCACCCCAAAAAAAATCCTTCTTGACCCTATGGTAGGTTTTTAAAAATCCCGAGTGCCCTCCTACTAGAGAGGTGTGCAATTCCAATAGTACCTTATGTTTGAGTTGGGATTTCTTACATAAATATAACCGATCTTTGTACCATAGTGAATCATTTTTCCATGTAAATGTATCTGATCTATTGGAATCCTGTTGCAGCCTTTGAATGAGAGTCCACATTTTTTCGTCATTCTTCCATTCATCCCTTGCTTCTATTATCTAATCGAGTTGGATGATCAAGATAGCATAGAGAAAGGCCTCAACATCTTCATCATTCCTTGAGAGTGCATCTGCCACAAAATTTTGCTTCCCTTTTTTATAGACGACTTCAAAATCATAACCCAATAGCTTGGTTACCCATTTTTGTTGTTCTTCTGAAGATAGTCTTTGTTCCAAGAAGTATTTAAGACTATCATGATCTATTTTGACCTTGAGGTGCCTACCTATTAGGTAAGCACGCCATTTCTTCAATGCATGTAGTATTGCTATCATTTCCTTCTCATAAATGGGTTTATGTAAGTCCTTTCCCTTGAGTGGTCGACGTTCAAAAGCTACGGGCCTTCCTTCTTCCATTAGGACAGAAGCAATTCCATTTCTTGAGGCATCACACTCCACAATAAAGGTTTTTGTGAAGTCTGGAGTGGTCAAGACAGGAGCTTTGCACATCACCTCT
>JASDQU010106146.1:41741-59193 GCA_032191745.1 Picea mariana
GAACTCTTCCGACAATGATGTGGCCCCTAGGTCCTAGACGCTCTCATCATTTCGTGCATCGGGGAATGATGGATTTGTTTCTTTCATTTCAAAGTTGCGATGGGCGAAAAGGCGAGGAGCCTAATCGCGTGTTCCAGGTGTCTCTTGTGGATGAATGGTTGAGGCTGCTTCGCGATACTGCAGGCCTGACTCTGGGCACCTTCGGCGCTTTCAGGGTTCGTGGTTTCGAGATGTAGAACACCATGAAACTCTCGCCCCTCAAACTCGCGACTGTCGAAAAGATGACGCGACTAGATCTCGTGCCACATGTCGTTTGGATGGGCAGCTGTTATTCTTCCTTGCATACAATATGGGCACGATCTATTGTGTTAATTTCGGCACAACTTCTCTATTCGCGATTTCCTGCCAACCGTAGATCTTCTCACATGGATGGATTCAGACCGTTGACACTATAATTTTTCCCGCTCACTTGATTTTTAAGTCTGAAAAGGACTTCTTCTATGTGCTCCGCTCGGTGCTCATCGCACCACTTGCAGACCTGATCGCTCTTGTGCTTCGGACGAGAAATGTTACTAACATTAGGCTCCATGGGGGATAGAGTCATCCCTGTGATGCTGTAAGGACTATTTTTTAGTTCCAGTGCCTTTCTGTTGGGCTATGGAGTCACTTACTAAGCCGAAACAATAAAAGTAAAAACAAAGAATAGAAAGGACAATATTTACAAAACGTAGGAGCCACTGAAGGCTCAGACAAAACAATTTTTAAGAAAATGCTCATTTACTGGGCTGCTAAAAACTTCGTCACCCTCCAAATCCTGCAACATGTAAGTGTTATTTGAGAAAACTTCAGAGATTTTAAAGGGGCCGATCCATAGGGCTTCAAATTTTTCATGCTTTCCCTTGTCTTGTTTAGGAGTGTCCCATTTCAGCACCAGGTCTCCTATCCAAAATTCTTCCTTCTTGGCCCCCTTATCGAAAACCTGCTTGATCCTTTGCTGATGATCCTGAATTCTGTCAATTACCTGCTCTCTGGCCTGCTGGACTTCTACCAGTTGATGAATCCTTATGACCATGTCATTGGGCTCCTCTTGATAATCTTGGAAGAATTTCGTTACTGGAATGGCAAGCTGAGAAGGGAAGACAACTTCGGATCTGTAAACTAACTGGAAAGGGGAGATGCCTATAGATCTCTTTTTAGTCACCCGATCGGCCCATAGAGCGAATTTCAACTTTGAATTCCATGCCTTTTTGTTGTCCTCCAATAATCTTTTGATGATCCTTATGAGACTTTTGTTGGAGGATTCTGCTAAACCATTGCCCCAGGAATAGTATGAAGTGGAGTGAATCAACTTGATTCCCAATCGCTCATAGAACCTGACCAACGGTTCGGCCTTGAATGAGGTTGCATTATCTGTAACAATCCTTCTTGGGAAACCGAATCTTATGATGAGGTATTCTAGGAATCCAATAATTACCTTGTGGGAAGCACTCCTGGTGGGGATAGCTTCAATCCACTTTGTAAATAAGTCTGTGGTAGTCAGGATCCATTTGTGCTTCCCACTGGAAGTAGGGTGGATTTCTCCAATAAAATTTAGGCCCCATTGCTGGAAAGGTCCCGAAACAACTACAGGCTGTAAAGGCAGAGAATTGAGATGTTGTTTTCCTGCAAATCTTTGACATTGGATACAGGCTCTAACTCTTCTGTGGACATCAACGAACAAGGTAGGCCAGTAGTACCCGGCTCTGATAATTTTATGGGCTATGGCCTTCCAGAAATGGTGCCCTCCATATAGGTCGCTGTGAAATTCAACCATGATCCTGTCGGCCTCTTATGAATCCATGCATTTTAACAGTATCCCCAGGGGGTGTTTCTAGTATAAGATTTGATCAATAAGGCATTATCTGACTGCCTTGAGCTTCAGATCTCTTGATTTTCTTCTCGGAAGGCCATCTGGAGGCCACAACTCCTGCAGGAAGTAGATGACATCCTTATACCAAGGAAATCGGGCCAATGGGGGCTCCCTTTGAGGGTCTCTTTTAGACAGCCGACCCTGCTGGATTCCTGAGCATTCGTTGATGAAACTTATTCCCAAATCTTGGCAATTGGCTTCAGCCAATAGCTTGGCTAAGCCCTGACCTTTGATCAATTTGGTAGGCTTTATTTCTAGGTCAAACTCCAGGATCCTGGCGATCCACTTACTCCTTCTCCCGTCTATGTTAGGCTGGATGAGAATGTCTTTAACAATAGCTGAGGGGACGTAAGTGATGATTTTTGACTGCAGGAAATAGATTCTGAATTCCTTGAGAACCTTTACTAGGGCATAGGCCTGCTTCTCCATAGTGTTATACTCGACTTCGGCATCCCTCAATGCTCGGCTAAAATAGGCAATAGGCTGCTCAAGTCCGACCTTGTTTGTCTGTAATAAAACAACATCCACCGTGTCAGGATAGGCAAAGGAGAAAATAAGGAAATCCTTTGAGTAGTCGAGACTAATAAGCACGGGGGATTCAGTTAGGGCCTTCTTTATTTGCTCAAAGGAATGTCGTGATTCATAAGTCCACCTCACTTCATTTTCTTTCCTTGGCATGGTTGTTATAAGTTTTACTTCCTCAGCAAAGTTAGCCACAAACCTCCTCAGAAAATTGATCTTACCAAGGAAGGATTGGACCTCCTTCTTGGACCTCGGGATTGATAAGGCCTGTATTTCTTCAACTCTGCTAGGGTCAATCCTGACTCCTACCACTGATACTATGTGGCCTAGTAATTTTTCCTCCTGCATGGCAAACAGAGATTTCTTGGGGTTTAATGAAATGCCAAAACTCCTGCATTTCAGGAAAACCTTCTTGAGATGACAATAATGTTCTTTATCAGAATTTGAAAACACTGTGATGTCATCCAGATAGATTACCACAAATTTATCCTTTTCGCCGATGAAAGCTATATCCATGGCACACTGAAACGTTTCCCCTGCGTTCATTAATCCAAACAACATCTTGGCATACATGAATGTGCCCCATGGAGTGGTAAATGTCATATTTTCCCTGTCCTCAGGCAGGATAGAGACCTGATTGTAGCCAGAGAAACCATCAATCATGGACATCCTAGAAGCTCCTGTCACCCTTTGCAGTATATGTTCCATCTTTGGCAAATGGTAGTTATCCTTTCGTGAGCTCTTGTTCAGGTTTCTGAAGTCTACACAGAGTCGAATCTCTCCACTCTTTTTCCTTACTGGCACCAAGTTGGCAACCCACTATGAATACCTCAATGGTACAATGATCTGAGCTTGAAGCAACTTCTTCACTTCCCTCTCCATGATAGGCAGCAACATAGGATTGATCTATCTCAGCTTCTACCTAAATGGTTTTTCCTCCTCTTTTAATGGGATTTTATGCTCGATGACAGAAGTGTCATATGTTTTGAGGTCTTCGTAGGTCCAGGCAAACACGTCAGCGAATTCCCTCAAAATTCTAGTGTATTCAGACTTTTGCTCCTCTGTCAGGCTTCTTGACAATTTGACAAACTTGGGCTCACTCTCAGTCCCAATGTTGTACTGAATAGTATCAGTTTCATCCTCCATGGTCTCCCCTTTTAATGACACATCGTTTCCATAAAAAATCCTTTCCAGAGGAACCAATCCTCTTGGAATATGGTTGCTGGGCAGCTGCACAATGTTACGCTCTACAATCTTATTCAGAAAATTACCCCCATCAAGCTCTTCTTCAGAGACAGAGTCTTGGTCGATATGCATCTCTGAAAATTCTTCGACAGTCTCTAGGAATTTCTTGACCTGGGGATCATCCTCGAAAACCTTCCAATGTTTGACGTTATCAGGTATGGAGGGCCTGTATTTTACTTCCACCTCATATCTGAATTTGGGCTTCAAGGGAACTTTGAAATTACCTGCTGATGTAGCCAAGGAATCTGCCATTGTGTTCTCCTCTCTTGGGATGAAAGAAATGTTAAATGTTGAGAAGAAACTATCAATTAGGTCCCATACCTCATTTCTATAACTCTTGAGTCGAGGGTACTTAGCCTGATAAGTGTTTTTGATTTGTTGGACCACCAACTCTGCATCACCGAACACTGCTACCTTCTGAATTCATATTTCCCTTGAGGCTCTTAGCCCCAAGATGAGAGCTTCATACTCTTCCACATTGTTGGTAGCTTCAAATTCTAGCTTGTATGATAGAGATATGGTTTCTTGAGCAAGTGACACAAAAACCACCCCAGCTCCAACACCTTCCCTGGAAGAGGCTCCATCAAAGAACATTTTCTAGATGGGGATGATGGAGGGAGGAAATTTAGGGGAAATGGTGGGCTGCTTTCTGAGTTTAAGTGGAGGTTCGGGAGCATTGGTGAGTTGTACTGGAACCTAAATCAATGTCTAAGGAAAAAATGGGATGGTTGGTAGGGTTGGCCTCATCACTGATTATATAGGCCAGTTGGGCTTCTCTGTATAGCCTTCTATGCTCTCCTCCAAACACTGGGATAGTAGCATATGTGAGGTCCATTTTCAAAGTTACCCCCAGTATTTTTATCCAAGATCTGGATAACAACATACCGAACTTGGGGGGGACATCGGCCACTACAATATCCATGACCACACTTTTCATGGGAAACTGAAACAAGGTCACGACCAGGTCTTTGATAACTCCAAGACACTGAACTTTCCTGGAGTCAAAGGAATAGAGGTCATGATAGGCTCAGGTGACTTCCAACCCTAACT
Organism: Picea mariana; assembly: GCA_032191745.1. Lineage (NCBI taxonomy): Eukaryota > Viridiplantae > Streptophyta > Pinopsida > Pinales > Pinaceae > Picea > Picea mariana. Next base: position 46,468 of record JASDQU010106146.1, read on the forward strand.
CTTCCATGACAGTTTTGGACATGAGGTTGTGAGAAGCTCCCGAATCCATCAAGCAGTTGTGCAACACCTTGTCATGCATGTTCAGGGAAGTGTAGAAGGGAGGGGATGAGTCATTCATGTCTTCTACTATAGGACCTAGGATAACTGTAGGATTTTCATCTTTTAAATTGATGGAGTCTATGGGAAGGCATGAGGTCTCAGACTGTAAAAGCTCAGAGAATCATTTCTTGAACCCTTCATGTTTAATCAACTCAGTCAGGGGTACAGGAATTCTAATCTTTTGAATTTCATGCTCGAAATTAAAAGAAGATGTAAGCTTCAAAATTTCTCTTATTTTGGGAACATGAGTCTGGACTATGGGAAAGAGGGGTTGGTGCTTCTTACCTTTGTGACTGTCTGCTACTTCATTAGCGGGCTTCTTTGTTCTAGTGGACCACTCAGGAGCATCAATTGCTGCTATCTTTTTCTTCGGCCTCAGATCATATTTGCCTTGGTTGTCAGTAGCCTTGTCTCCTTTGCTCAGTTCATTTAGCTGACTGTCCATGAGGGACTCCTCATAGGCTGATTGAGTGAGATAAGGAAAAGGGGGAGTGTCTCTGAAGCAATGGATTTCAAGATCAAGCTCGCCTGTTTCTCCTTCTTCCCCCTCGGCCACAAAATTGTTTTGAAAAGGGGCCTGCATTTTATGGTCTTCTCTATCTCTTTCCCTCTCTCTTTTCACATTCAGGGAATTAATGTTGTTTGGCATCCCGAAACCACCTTTGTTTTCGGTGTTCTAAGGGCCCTTGTATGATTGCCTCCTCTCGACCTTCATTCTCTCCATTTCTACAGATAGGGACTTCACCATCTTGGTCAGTTCATTCACTTGAGGGTGGGGCACCGATGATCTAGAAGTTGAGTTTTCCGACCTTCCCTTTCTTCTGTCTGCATCAGCCTTTTTCCTCAGCCTATCAGCTGCTAACACATTGCATTCCACCTCTATGGCCATATCTTGCATTTGAGCTAAGGAGGTGGCTCTTCTTTCTCTCAACAAAAGACATAAATCGGGGCCAAATGCACTAGCATAAGAAATTTTGGTCGAGGCTTCTGAGGGTTTTATTTCGGCAGGAATTTTATTATACATCTTATTAAATCTTTTGGAGAAGTCAGAGACAGACTCTCCTTCCATTTTCTTTAGAGACCCGAACTTTGTCATGTAGTACATGAAATCCTTCCTATCGCCCCACTTCCTCAGGAAAGCACTATCCAGGGCTTCGATCCCAGCAATAGATCTGGAGGCCAATCCTCTGAACCATTTCCTCACCTCACCATCCAGGCTCTGGATGAAGACTCTCATCCAGACATCTTCATTTTCAATGTTGAGGTTATCTACATAACTGTAGAAAGTAGCCATGTGCTCTTCCACAGTTACATCCCCTTCTCCGGTGAACTTGGGCATGTATTTGAAGTAATATCTAGAAGGGATAGGATTCATAGGATGGGGTAGAACTAAGGGAGCATATCTGGCAGCGACTATGGAATCCATTCTATTCAGAGGGGGATTAGAACCAACCATAGGAATATTAGGTGGAGGAGAACTTGGAGGAGAACTTGGAGGAGAAGAAGCTCAGGAAGGGGCTACTGGGAATGAGTCTCGAAGTGGAGTGGGAAACAAGAGGGGATTTAAGGAGAAGGCTAGCGATCTCAAGTCAGCAGGTGCTCCTCTTTGCGCAGGAGTAGTAAAACTAGGCGTGGGGAAATTTTCTGCGGTCCTGGGTCTACGCCAGGGTACAACTTCAGAGGAGAGGGGAGTGACAAGGGTTTCTCCTTCCAATCCCAGACCACGAGGGGAAAAATTAGTAGGAACACTCCCAAAGTTCAGGAAATAGGAAACCTCTGAAGGAGGCCTATTGAGAAACTGAGGAGGAGAAAATGGAGTTCCTATAGAAGGACATGGCGGATTACCTGGTTCGGTGATGGAAGATTCTTCTTTAGAGTTCTTTCCTTTTCTGAGAACCACCTCCGGATCAGTTTCAGGTGTAGCTAGAGGAAACTGTGGATGAGACCGTGTGTGTCTGCCTCTGAAAGCCACAATTAATAGAGCAGGTTCTCCCGAGTGGATTCGTCACAATGGAGTCACTAGGTGCACAGTAGCAATATTCAAAGGATATGATACCTGATGCACCTTCGGAATTAGAGGTTCAATGTCGTTTAATCATGGGGAAAATTTTCAACTTCGTCCCCGACAACGACGCCAGAAATGTTAGTGTCCGAAGTCACCCCTAGATTGCTAGCAGGAGCAGAGCCCAACGCCCATCAGTTTTATGTCACGATTTGTTTAATGGGGTGATCGGGTGGACAATGACTCAAGATGGTATATCTTTAACTCAAGAAAGGGGGTCTAGCATGTAGAAAACAAGGGAAGTCTTGATGCAACTTCTGTCAGTAAATGGATTAAAGGGTGGTAGATGGAAGACTTGAGAGAAGGGCGAGCAAGAATGCCTCGGGCAACAGGCCTTCGAAATCTTAAGGATGAAAAACTCAAAAATCAAGATCCTCTTGGTCCATAGCTTCAAGAAACTGAGGGGTGACTTGACTGGATCTTTCAATTCCAAGTCGTTCAACGCTAGAAAATCACAGGAACCAATTACAAAAAATACAACTGTTACAGTGATCCAACCTACATCATCTTATAACAGCTACAACTCGACTGGATCCTCCAATTCCGAGTTGTTCTAACACAATATACAAAGGGATGGACAATAAAATGACATCCATAAAGTAATAAATCTCAAATGCCTTCTATATTAACCAGAGCGACCAGCGCTTCATCAAAACTTTTACAATTCGGAGCCTTGCTCAATCCTCCCTCATTACAAAATACAAAGACTGAGTCTATATACTCAGGAAAATTTACCTAACAGAGGCCTGTTCATCCATCCAGGGCGTGGTGTCCCTTCAACCGAATTCAAATGGATAATCCCTGTCAGACACCACATTAACTACGCATGACTCCTGTAAGGGGAGGGTAGTTGAGCCATTAAGTGCTGGGCTAGTGTGTGCAGGCTTCTCTGTCTAGTTGAGGACTTCAGCATGGTTTCTTTGAAAAGTCGATACACAGGACCCTTTTGAGTAGACTGCTTGCCAGACTCTCCATTCCCCACACTTAATGGGTGAAAGGAGGTTTCAACCACCCGTTCTTGACTTCATTTACTCCAAGTGGAAACCAGGAGTGAAATCATATCCGATGGCACCTAGAAATAACGAGGATCCTTTCGGCGATTGGACTCGATGCTTTTGGCCCCTTTTGCTTAGCTCTTTTATTTCCCAAGTGACCACAGACCGTGACCCTGCTTTTATTCCCTTAGGGGATTTTGACATTCATGGATAGGAAGGAGCTGATCCTTGCTTCCTGAAATCGTGATGAGTGAAATGCCGAGATAGCTTAATCTGGCACCACGTGCCCCTTTGGATCTGACGGTTCTGAACTCTCTCGACAATGTTGTGGGCCCCAAGTCCTGGACGCTCTCGTCATTTCATGCATCGGAGAATGATGGAGCTGTTTCTTGCGTTTCGAAGCTGTGATGGGCGAAAAGGTGAGGAGCCTAATCGCACGCGCTAGGTGTCTCTTATGGATGAAAAACTGAGTCTGCTTCGTGATATTGCAGGCCCGACTCTGGGTGCGTTCGGTGCTTTCGGGGTTCAGGGTTTCGAGATGTAGAACACCATGAAACTCTCTCCCCTCAAACTCGCGACTGCCGAAAAGCCGACGTGACTAGATCTTGCACCACATGTCGTTTGGATGGGCAGTTTCTATTCTTCCCTGCATATAATATGGGCATGATCTATTGTGTTAATTTCGGCGCAACTTCTCTATTCGCGATTTCCTGCCAACCATTGATCTTCTCACATGGATGGATCCGGACCGTTGACACTATAATTTTTCCCGCTCACTTGATTTTTAAGTCTGAAAAGGACTTCTTCTGTGTGCTGCACTCGACGCTCATCACGCCACTTGCAGACCTGATCGCTCTTGTGCTTTAGACGAGAAATGTTACTAACAATACCCAAAAATTAGGGTTTTGCAGAAGTCAATATTTTCAGCTCCCTAACCACCTAGAAAGCAGCACCTTGGCCCAAGGATCAATTTGGCACTTAGAGCGCACCTTTTCAGTGGCTAGATCTCCCAAAAAGTGAAACCCTAGTTTCATAAAGTACTAGAAAACCAGAAAATCAGAGTACCAGAAGTACCAGAAAACCAGAAGCACCAGTCCAGAAATCCGTAGATCAAGTTTGAGGGGGTAAAAGTTGGATTTTCAAAATTTTGACTGCACCAACTAACTCGACTCAGCTCAGCGCATCTATCCGCTGGATCAGAATTTCAAAAATTGAAGTTTGAAAAATTAGGATTTCCTCATAAAACCCTAAGCTATAGTTGCAGTTGTAGTTTCAGAACCAGTTGCAGTTGCAGAATCAATTGTAGTTGCAGCCGTAGAACAAGTTGCAATCACCCTTGAAGTTATCTCAAGAGTTGGCAATGATTACCGCTGCTACCAGATGGAGCCACTACCTGGAAATGCTATCAGAGGTATGTACTTACATATGTTTAATGGTTAAACCCTAAAGAGTATTTGCAGAAGAAGGGATCTCTTGCCATAGATCCAGAAGTATCTCAATATCAAACACATTTAGAGGAATGTTGCAACCCAGGTGTGATTATTCTAATATGCATCTATTTATGAAATTATCTTGATCAATATTGCATGTTGAAGCTATGATCAAATTATTAGAATAATTAAAAGTTGATCATAGAGCTTATCCTCTAACCTAAGCTTCTGTCAAGATAGCGTATTGTCTTAGAACAATCGACAGGTTGAAGAAAGTACTCATCACTTGAGTGAAGGAGACCTGGAAGAAAAGCAGGCACTCACTCTTAAGGACAAGGCTCCACGTTTGATTAATCAATATTCAAAGGTACACATGACAAGCTGATGGCTTTAGTTGAGATAACAATCGTCGTAAAGTATTATAATTGATAGCATGTGAGAATATAGAGGTATATGCTTTTCCTAACACAACTAACATCTCCTCTAGGAGAAACCTTGTGTGTTAGTTTCAGATTTCCATGGAAGAATGCCTGGTCACAACACTATGAGAGTGTTGACCTCAATTCGTATTGTATTCCTTACCTTTAATATTTGTTTCAGATAAATTATAAGTGATAGCTCTAAAGGAGCTACTGTGATGATTGTTCGTGCTATTGCTTTATATTGTCAGAAGTCTATTATTCTTGCTTGTTGTTTTGTTGACCTTGCTCCAGGTCACATGAGGAAGCTATAGCGAAGGTTGTAGAAGGAAATGTGCTAAAGGAGAGATCATAAATGAAGCAATCATCAGTGGAAAAGAAGAAGGTGGGTCACTCAAAAGCTGCCATCCATGTGAACTCTAGAAGATTAGCTCACATCAACTACAAGGCGCTACCATACATATGCAAAGCTATCACAAGTTTACCAGAACTCAAGGTTGATCAAGAAGGAATATGTAATGGACGTGTGCAAGGGAAGAATATCAAGAACCCTTTTCCAAAGAGGGGCAGAAAAGCAGAAGGAGTACTGGAACTCATTTATTTAGACATGTGTAGCCCAATTCCATCGTCCTCCATTAATGGGTATGTATACTATGTATCATTCATTAATGATTATTCTCATAAAAGACCTAGATATATTTGAAGTGTACAGCAAGATCAAGGAATTCAAAGCCTTGATAGAAAACCTTTCTGTGAGGAAGGTTAAGATACTCAAGTCAGATAATGGAGGATAATATACCTCAAAAGAGTTTGTGAATATCTACAAATATGTTGGGATCAAGATCCCCAACAAAATGGTGTAGCTGAATAGAAGAGCAGAACCATAATGGAAGCTGTAAAGACTATGATCCATGATCAAGATATTTCTATATGCTTATGGGTAGAAGCAACAATGACAACTGTTTATGTGTAGAACTGATTATCCCATAGCACACTTAGGCTCAAGACACCGGAAGATATGTTCACTGGAAAGAAGCCAGAGGTAAGCCATATCAAAATATTTGGCTGTCTAGTGTTTATTCATATACCAAAAGAGAAAAGAAACAAGCTGGAACCCTTTGGAAAGATGGGAATGTTTGTGGGATACTGTGAGGTCTCCAAGGCCTTCAGAATCTACATACCAGGTCACCACCACATTGAGATCAGAAGGGACATGATCGTTGATGAAGAAGCATCACTTAATAAATCAAGAAGATGCCAGCTTGAAGAAGTATATGAAGAGGAACCTGTAAATCCCAGGATTGCATAATCCATGAGGGAAGTTCCCAGAACTGCAGAACCAGTGAGGGAAGTCGTAACTTCCCCTGATGAGAAACTTCTAGAAGACCATGATATAGTAGAAGTACAAGAACCTCCTCAGATGACGATCCTCCATAAAAGAAAGCCAGCCTAGGCTAGAGAGTATTTAAGATGGAGAGGAGGAACTATGAGATAGGTGAAAATACCAAAGCCATTCTTCAGTTATACGGCTTTGATGTGTGATCTTCTAGAAGAAGAGCCTACATGCTCTGAAGAAGCCATTCAGAGAAAAGAATGGGAAGATGCAATGACAGAGGAATACCAATTCATAATGAAGAATGACATATGGGAAATAGTTCCCATATCGAAGAATAAAGATGGGGTATCCTACAGATGGCTCTTCAAAATAAAACATGCTTCTAATGGAAGTATTGATAAGTATAAAGCAAGATTTGTCACTCGTGGCTTTTCCTAGAAGGAAGGCATTGACTATGAAGAGACATTCACTCCTGTAGCTAGATACACTTCGATCAGGACCATCATAGCTCTTGTAGCTAAGATGAAGTGGTAGCTGTACCAGATGGACGTGAAGACATCTTTTCTAAATGGTGTCATCGAAGAGGAAGTGTATATAGAAAAACCCCAAGGATTTGAGGTTGAAGACAGGAAGTCTCATGCTTGCATATTGAAGAAAGCCTTACACGGATTGAAGTAAGCTCCCAGAGCTTGGTATGGCTGTATAGACAATTTCTTGATGAGCTTAGGCTTTACCAAGAGTAAACTAGACTCAAATCTCTACTTCAAAATTATGGATAATGAGCCAGTAATCTTACTGCTATATGTGGATGACTTATTCTTAACTAGATAAGAAACACTCATCACTGAATGTAAAAAGCGACTTGCCACAAAATTTGAAATGAAAGACCTTGGCCTAATGCATTACTTCTTAGGCCTTGAGGTATGGCAGAGTCCAGAAAGGATCTTCCTTAACCAAGGGAAGTACACGGTCGAAATCTTAAAGAGATTAGACATGCTAGAATGTAAGTCAATGAATACACCCATGGAAGCAAAGCTTAAGCTGTTGGTCGATACTTCGTCAGAATTGATAAATGCCACACTGTACAGACAGATTATTGGATTGCTGATGTACCTGACAAACACGAGACCAGACATCTGTTTTGCAGTGAAAACCTTGAGTCAGTTTTTGGTAGAGCCCAGACGTGTTCACCTAGTGGTTTCCAAACATGTGATGAGGTACCTTAAAGGTACAATGGATTATGGTCTCAGCTATGATGGAGATCATGACTTTATATTGAGTGGATATACTGATGCAGATTGGGAAGGAAGTGTTGCAGACAGAAAAAGCACTTCCAGATGCTGTTTCAGTTTGGGATTAGCTATGATCTCGTGGTAGAGTAGGAAGAAATCTAGTATTTCTCTCAACACAGTGGAAGTAGAGTACATTGCCACATGTTCTGCTAGTTGCAAAGCTATATGGCTTCGAAAGTTGCTGACAGGCCTATTTGATTTGGAGATGAGAGCAACCACGATTCTATGTGACAATCAAAGCTGCATAAAAATGATAGAGAATCCTGTGTTCCAAGATAGGTCGAAGCACATAGAGATTCACTATCATTTCATCCATGACATGGTACAGAGAGGAGCCTTGAAGCTCCAGTACATTAGCACGGATGAACAGGTTGCTAACGTGTTGACTAAGCCTCTATCTCGTGTAAAGTTTGAAAACTTTCGAGCTAAGCTTGGTATAGTCCGAAAGGACCCTCCTTGAAAGGGGGAGCATATATATTTTCCTTTCTTCTGACCTTGTTATTAAACATAAAGAAAGATGAGTCATGCTTTTGACCTCGCTGTTAGACGTAAAGCATGACGCTGTGTGTTCCTTGCTTCTGACCTAGTTGTTAGACGTAAAGCAAGATGAGTCATGATTCTGACCTTGATGTTAGATGTAAAGCATGACGATGTGTGTTCCTTGCTTCTGACCTAGTTGTTAGACGTAAATAAAGATGAGTCATGCTTCTAACCTCACTGTTAGACGTAAAGCATGACTCTGTGTGTTCTTTGCTTCTGACCTAGTTGTTAGATGTAAAGAAAGATGAGTAATGCTTCTAACCTCGCTGTTAGATGTAAAGCATGACGCTGTGTGTTCCTTACTTCTGGCCTAGTTGTTATATGTAAAGCAAGATGAGTCATTCTTCTAACCTTGCTATTAGACGTAAAGCATGACGCTGTGATTCCTCACTTCTGACCTCGTTGTTAGATGTAAAGTGAGATTTTGTTGTGTTCCTTGCTTCTGAACTCATTGTTAGATGTAAAGCAAGGTGAGTCATGCTTCTGACCTCATTGTTAGACGTAAAGCATGACGTTATGATTCCTCGCTTCTGACCTAGTTGTTAGACGTAAAGCGAGATGATGATGTTCCTTGCTTCTGACCTAGTTGTTAGACGTAAAGCAAGATGTTACTGACACTGAGCTACCAGCTTAACAGTTGTGACATTGAGCTAGTGTAGTACTGCCAGCCTAGTGCTGTGATGAGGTATCATTTTTTTACTGATACATATTTGATGCAGATGATGATAGCATTCTTTCGAGAATGATGATGCTGCTGATGAAGAAAACATCCGATGACTCGTAAATGTGCTAGCCAATGTTTCAAGATGATATTGCTGATACTGTCCTCTTGATGCCAATGATGATGCAAAACTCTCTTGCCTGATTGTAACAACCCTCCTCGTCACGACAACAATGCTGAAATAGGTGATTTTTTATTTTTATTTTGGTTTTAAAAGTGTGCGTGCGCGTGTGGGAAGGGAAACAGACACACTGGACTCTACGTCGCCACCCGACGACTGAAAAGATGCAACCACGATGATCACAACAAGAGGACGCAAGGCGCACAACAAGAAACTATAAGCAGAAAACCACACAAGGTGTTACGTACAGTACAGTCACGGATGGGAGAATCCATAGTAGCGGAGTTTACTATTGCTGCACAGAAAAGAAGGGCGTTTAATCTTAGTCCTCTGCTCCGGAGAGAGAGAAGGTCAGATAGGCTCCTGGCCGATTGCTCAGGCAGAAACTAGTAAGCCCCTCAGGTGTGTCGCAAGAGTGGAAACCCTACCTTTAAATGGATCGAGACTCTTGATACGGCACTGGATTCTTGACGCAGAAAAACACACAGAAATATATACCAAGGTTTACCAGGAGGTGTCTAGATCACTCCCGACACAAGCAGAGAAACAAGGGATTGATTACATCCAAGTACAATAAGGGTTAAAGAACAACAATCCACATAGGAAGCATAAGCTAAATACAACCTCGTCAACTACTCGACCAGTATTCCTGGCTAAAGGCCAATATCTAAGATCTAATAGGACGAAAAATACTTATCACTGAACCAGTCTGTTTTAAATGTAGTTTTACATCCTGAAGGCGGGTCATAACCAAATTGTCGATTACAACTTTAGGTCAGTATTGAGAGCATTTAAAACTCAATAAGTCGATATGTACACCTTAAATTAGCATTTAGAATTGATCAACATTAAGGGTTTATCAACTTCAAGAATAGGATACAGGTCATAATAATTTATCAAATATTGGCATTGCAATAGACCTTATCATTAACCTTCAAATTAAACTAATAATAACCTTGCAGCTTAGACATCATCCCGAACAGTTCAATTAAACCATATTAACATTACGAATCACCCATCATCATTGACCTTGCAAATTAAATCAACCCTTATTATTGCAAATTAACAAGTAATATCATGGCAATTAAACAAATATTAAAATTGTGAATCAACCATCATCAATTCCTTGGCAAATTAAAACAACCTTATCATTGCAAATTAACAAGTAATATCATGGCAATTAAACAAATATTAAAATTGCGAATCAACCATCATCAATTCCCTGGCAAATTAAAACAACCTTATTATTGCAATTTAACAAGTAATATCATGGCAATTAAACAAATATTAATTTTGCGAATCAAACATCATCATTGCCCTGGCAAATTAAACAATTTTATTATTGCAAATTAACAAGTAATATCATGGCAGTTAAACAAATATTAATTTTGCGAATCAAACATCATCATTGCCCTGGCAAATTAAACAACCCTTGTTATTGCAATTTAAACAAGTAATATCATGGCAATTAAGCCAATATTAACATTGCAGCTTAAAACAATATTAATATTAGTATTTAACAAGTATTATCATTTGCATTCAATTTAAACAACATTGCATTTAAGCATATAACAAGTAATAAAACTAATATCTAAAATTAACATTGCCAATAACCAGTATGTTCATCGCAGATTAACAAATATTAATTAATAACACGGAGAATAATTCGGTGGAGGTTAACTTGTGTGGATTGGGCGCCGAATCAACTAAATGTACAATGCAATAAATGCCCTTGCAGATCCACTAACCAATTCCCAAGAAGGTGATAATGAAATCCCTACCGTAAACGATGTCAACCAAACTTTGCCGACTAAATCATAATAAAATTTGAATATGCATTTGCAATAAATGACTTGTTATATCCACTAACTAGTTTCCAATTAGAGTTATAATGACAGTCCTCACATTTAATTCAGGAATTCCATCCTAAGGCAATTCCTCATAACAACATTCCTTACCTTCATTATACTATGGTGTAGGGGCATTGCAATAGCTTGTTGAACTGACCTTACAATACCTTTCCTTAATACATTTACCCTAACATAATATAAACTGTAATAATGTAGTAACTCTGGATCTAGTGGTCACATTTAGGCAGTAATAAATCTGGAGGTTGCCTCATTCTAGTAAGGCAGTAAGAATAATAAGGCAGTGAAATTTAGATATCAAATGACTAGCTATAATAAATTATCAATTAAACTAAAATAAGGAAGGCCACCCTCTGGAAGGTAATGCTCCTGATAATTCCCTTTTGGTGGACGGAGTTTGGATATTTACCCACAAACAACAATGGATGAATATAACAATTTAGCATTAACAAAAATAAAATAGTTCTGGAAATAATGGTTCTGATATTTCTCTTTAGTGCTAACCGGAATTACAGTCTAGGTTTATAAGGAATTCATAATAGTTATGAATCCTGTACAGGTTGGGGGTATAATGGTGAAATCCTAGTATCATTACCATGACCTTATCTTTAATACAATTACCCTTCAGTCTGCAAGACCATGAATAAGAGCAATAATGACATTCCTCATGTTTCCATAAATACTATTGTTTATGTTGTTTTATTTTATTTTATTTTTATTTGATTTGTTGATTGGACTTTTGGATAAGATGCTGTAAATCATATGCCAAGGGGAAAATTGTGGCAAGATAATGGATTGGTTGTTCTAGGGTTTTAACGTTCTACAGGAAGCTTCAGTCATTACCACAAGACGTTAATGGTCTGGGCAATAAAAACACGGCCTTACACACTGCCAACGAAGGAAATAAAGTAGTATCCTGATCAACACGCGCCCAGGTCACATTGGAGTTGCCCAACCACAAGGTAAACACAAGCCACAAAATGGAGGACGCCCAGCAAGCACTAAAATGAAAACCCACGGAGGATTTTCCCACTATCTTTTACAACGCCCAAAATGTAAAAGTGGAGGAACCCACCAAAAATAACAAGTATACACCATATATAACGCTCAGCAGTAAAAGGTGCACTCTCTACAGTAAAAAAAATGCCCCCGGTGGTTATAACACGCCCAGGGTAACAGAAGGAACCCACCAAGATAAAAAAATGCCCAAAATAAATATAAACACCAGGGTATCAACAGAAAAACCCTACTACAAATCAAAGCTCCCTGTGTGAAAAAAAATACGCCCAAGGTAATACGAGAAGGCCACGGAGATACAAAAAAATGCCCAATACAATTATAAACACCAGAGCATCAAGAGGAAAAACCCTACTGCAAATCAAAGCTCCTTGTGTGGAAAAAAATATGCCCAAGGTAATACGATAAGGCCACGGAGATAAAAAAAAAATGCCCAATACAAATAAAAATGAATAACCAATGCAATTTACAGGGACAGCTTCGAAGGAGATTTCCAGAGCATGATTACCAGTGCGGATCTACAGATAATACCCCATTTTTTTTGTTTTTTTTTTTATTCTTTTGCAGGGTTTAAGGAACAAGGAAATAACATTCACTACAGTACAATCAAATCTCAGCAGCAATTAACTAAGCATTCTACTCTACTGAAAGCATGAACATACCGTTGCCTTGTTGCTTTCCGCCTTGAACTCATGTGCTCCTCGTTGCTTCGTTGCCTTGTTGCTTGCCGATCGTAGAGGACTCACCGGTACCTCCCAGCCAAATGCTAGGGGTACTCTCCTTCCCCCTTAGCCCCCCGAGCCGCAAAGGGGCCACACACAACCCT
>JASDQU010106146.1:86819-103367 GCA_032191745.1 Picea mariana
GTTATACATCTTATTGAATCTTTTAGAGAAGTCAGAGATAGAATCTCCCTCCATTTTCTTCAAAGACCCGAACTCTGTCATGTAATACATGAAGTCTTTCCTATCACCCCACTGCCTTAGGAAAGCGCTATCCAGGGCTTCGATCCCAGCAACAGATTCGGGGGCCAATCCTCTAAACCATTTCCTCACCTCGCCATCCAGGCTCTGAATGAATACTCTCATATAGACATCTTCATTTTCAATATTCAGGTTGTCTGCATAACTGTAGAAAGTAGCCAGATGCTCTTCCGTGGTTATGTCCCCTTCCCCGGTGAACTTGGGCATGTACTTCAAGTAGTCTCCAGCAGGGAGAGGATTCATAGGATGGGGTAGGATTAAGGGAGCATATCTAGCAGTGACTATGGCATCAATTCTATTCAGAGGGGGATTATCACCAGCCATAGGAATATTAGGTGGAGGAGAACTTGGAGGAGAAGGAGTTCGCGAAGGGGCTACTGGGAATGAGTCTCGAAGTGGAGTGGGAAACAAGAGGAGATATAAGGAGAAGGCTAATGAGCACAAGTGAGCAGGTGCTTCTCTTTGTGCAGGAGTGGGGAAATATTCTGTGGTCCTGGGTCTACGCCAAGGTACAGCTTCAGAGGAGAGGGGAGTGACAAGGATTTCTCTCTCCAATCCCAGACCAGGAGGGGAAAAATCAGCAGGAACACTCCCAAAATTCAGGAAATGGGAAACCTCTGAAGGAGGTCTATTAGAAAACTGAGGAAGAGAGAATGGAGCTCTTATAGGAGGAGATGGCGGGTTACCTGTTTTGGCGGTGGAAGCTTCTTCTTCAGGGGCCTTTCCTTTTCTGAGAACCACCTCTAGATTAGTTTCGGGTGTAGCTAGAGGCAGTTGTGGATGCGACTGCATGTGTCTACCTCTGAAAGCCACAATTAACACGACAGGTTCGCCATAGTGGAGTCGTCACAATGGAGTCGCCAGGTGCACAGTAGCAATCTTCAAAGGCTCCGATACCCGATGCACCTTCATAATCAGAGGCTCAATGTCATTTAATCCCAGGGAAAATTTTCAACTTCGTCCTCGGCAACAGCGCCAGAAATGTTAGCATCAGAAGTCACTCCTGGATTGCTTGCAGGAGCAGAGCCCAACGCCCATCATTTTTATGTCAGGATTTGTTTAATGGGGTGATTAGATGGGTGAAGACTCAAGAAAATGTAGCTTTAACTCAGGAAACTAGGCCTGGTATGTAGAAAGCAAGGGAGGTCTTGATCCAACTTCTGTCAGTAAATGATTAAAGGGTGGTAGAAGGAAGACTTGTGAGAAGGGTGAGCTAGACTGCCTCGGGCAATAGGCCTTTGGAAGCTTGAGGAAGAAAAACTTGGAAGCCAATATCCTCTTGGTCTAGGGCTTCAAGGAGATGAGGGGTGACTCGACTGAATCCTTCGATTCCAAGTCATTTCAGTGCTGAGAACATCACAAGAACCGATTAGAAACAATGTGACTATTACAGTGATCCAACCTACATCATCCTATAACAACCACAACTTGACTGGATCCTCCAATTCCGATTTTTTCTAACACAGTAAATAAAGAAATGGAAGGGAAGATGACATCCATAAAGTAAGAAATCTCAAATGACTTATACATTAACCAGAATGACCAGCGCTTCATCAAAACTTTACAATCGGGAGATTTTCTCAACCATCCCCCGTTTACAAAATACAAAGATTGAGTCTATATACTCAGGAAAATTCACCTTACAGAGGCGTGTCTAGTCACCCAATGCTTGGTGTCCCTTCAGTCAAACTCATACTGATATCTTTCTTCAAGCGTCACCTTAACTATGCATGGCTCCTGTGAGGAGGGTAGCTGAGCCATTAAGTGTTGGGCTGGCATGCACAAACTTCTTTGTCTAGTCAAGGACTTCGGCATGGCTTCTTTGAAAAAATTGATACACAGGAGCTCTTCGAGAAGACCGCTTGCCAGACCCTCCATTCCTTACACTTAATGAATGAAAGGAGGTTTCAACCACCCGCTCTTGCCTTCATTTACTCCAAGCGAGAAACAATATTGAGATCGGATCTGATGGCACCTGGATATTGTGATGATCCCCTCTGTAACTAAGCTCGGCACCTTTGGCCTTCTTTACACAGCTCCTTTATTTCCCCAAGTGACCACGGGCTTTGACCACGTGCTTATTCCCAAGGCGCTTTCGGTGTTCACAAATGGGAAGGAGCTAATCCCTTCTTTTGAAATCCCGATGAGTGAAATGCCAAGACGGMTCAATCTGGTGCCACGYGTCCTTCAAATCTGAAGGTCCTAAACTCACCTGACGCTGTCGTGGGCCCCAGGTCCTGGACGTTCTCGTTACTTCGCGCATCGGGGATATGATGGAGCTTCTCTTTGCGCTTCAAAACCATGATGGGTGAAAAGGCAGGGAGCCTAATCGTGCACCAGGTGTCTGCTTCAGATGGATGGCTATGACTGCCCCCCGATACTATGGGCCCGACCTTGGGTGCTATCGACACTTTGGTGTTCGGGGTTTCGAGATGTACAATGACATAAAACCTTCACCCTTTGAACTCGCGACTGTTGAAAAGCTGACGTGACCAGATCTCTTGCCACGCATCCTTTGGGATGAATGGCTACCATTCATTCCTGCACAAAATATGAGCGCTATCCATTGCGCTAACCTCGGCGCAACTTTGCTATCTACGATTTCCCGCCAACCGTTGATCTGCTCATATGGATGGATCCGGACAGTTGACACCATAAATTTTCCCGCTCGCTTGATTTTAAGTCCGAAAAGGACTTCTTCTATGTCCTGCGCTTGGGCACTCCTCGTGTAACCTACAGACTTGGATATCCCGATGCCGAAGACAAGCAATGTTGCTAACACTATATTAGCTTTGAATCCATCAAAGGTTTAAGCGAATTCTTTTTCCACCTGAAGATCATAACCATGGAATTTCTCGAGAAATTCATCCCAGCCATGTCTCTTTGAGTCGTTGATAGCATCGTCATGGGATAGTAAGGCTTGAAATCCATTCGGCTCTATGCAAATGACAGGTTCCATGACCAATGTAACTAGAATGCAACGGTGATTACTTGGAATAGTTTTAGGTTCGAATCGCGCGAGTGAGAGAAACAAGTCCGAATGGAGAGTGGGAACATGAAAATAACAGAACATGTGTGTTATCATAACTCTGATAGTGGGAGAAAAAATCAGAGGGTTCGTTTTAATCCTTACCATCTCTTGTGATGAGTGCCAAAGCTATATAGTACCAAAACCCTATGCAGGTAATGAATATCTTCATTAATGCTTGGAGCCATCCAGGTGAGGTGAGAATGCGAGTACAACAGGTTTGTACCCATTGGCATGGACATTGATGCGACCATCAAACTAATGACAAAATACCAAATAATTAACCAAAGATTTTCATGTACCAAAGCAATTTGATAATTAACTATCAAACCATTGAAACAATAATAATCGTATTAACACAAAAAATGGATCCAACAACCATTTAATAAGATTTAAATTTCAAATACAAAAAGATATTTCTAAGGCATAAAAAATTATAACACCAAGCTAATTTTTTTGTTTAATTCATGCTTGCAGTCATGAATTAAAATAAAATGAATGAAAATGCAAACCATAAGAAATTAATAAGGCAAGATTTTAATCCAGTAATCACTTCGAAATTGTCAAAAATGTTTACGAAATTGAGGTGATGGAAGCTATAGAAAAATGCAATCGACATCCGATCGTGTTAAATATCAAAATCATGTGTGGCTGCCAACAATTTGGAAGGAAATGTTCAAGGCCAAAGATGGGATTTATGTTCATGCACCTCATGAATGATTTATGGTGATCCTATATAGTTCAATTCATTTAGATGTACCTCAATGATGTGTTGATCTACAACAAAATTTGGGATGAACACTTAAATCATATTGCACAAATCCTCCAAAATTTGCATGGGCATAAACTATATTCCAACATGTTGAAAGTCATGATCTCTAGAATGAAGAACATGAGAAGATATAGTATATTTGTGATAGGCTTTCCCCAACTTAATTCTATGAGTTGCAAAGCTTTCTTATCTTGGAATTCATTTTTAAAGTAATTTAATTTTGGGTGTCACATGTTGCACACCCCTCAACAAGACACTATATATGTGACAATGCAACATAATCACTTTCCAAATGGTATCAAGCATAATAAAAAAACATTTATGAAATTAAAGAACTGATTATGCTCTATTCCAACCTTTTTTTTGTGGTCAATGCCATTTATTCATTGTACCGAAGCCACAGAGACTCGAACATCCTAAAAAAAATTCATCAACTTTGAAAGTTGCAACATCCTCTTGAACGTAGATGATGTAAGGGAAATAGGTGTTTTTCCTTCCTTATCCAATCTCACCATATGATACTTATAATCAAACTCTTGGTACACCAATATAATACTTTCTATAATTAAAAAACCTTTATTATATATAAGAAATTAATTAAACCTTGGACACGTGCATTTTTATCATTATGTTATTCCTTCTCTAACTCTAAGTACCACTTGTATGTAATGGACCATTAAAAATATCTATCATTTTGAACCAAAGAGTTGACAATGTCATCAAAATTGACTCACCATTATTCCTAAGCAATGTCTTTCTTATTGTTTTTTTCATACCATAAATCCAAAAACAAATTATTTAACCAAATCCTCATGTCCTTCAAAGGATCATACCACTTGCTCAAATCACCAGAAATCTAGGCACATGGTTATATTTATCCATAATGTACATTTCTTTATCACTTTATTCATGTTATAATCTCTTTACTAACCATGTCAGGTGCCATCTTGTGGTTCATCCATCTACACCTTTCAGTCACTTATGCATGATGAAAAGTGGAATGAATTGGCCTATGCATTCCACATGCCACAGATAGTATGGAGTGTGGAGATGTGGATGAAGTGAATGAAGGGCCTTCCAGTGAACTTCTACATTCGAGATGCCTCGAGAAATGTAGAGAACATATGTGGGGAAAGGATGTGGGAAACAAAGGGGGTTTCATGCCCACACATCTCCACACTAATCAAAAGGTAAAGTGTGAAGGTGCCACATGAAGGACCTTCACAAGTTTCCCTACATTTCCTAATTTTGATGCTCATGTGTAAGATGAAAATTCGTTGGAGAATTTAATGCATTTCTACAATAATGCACAAGATTGCACAATCTTGTAGGATAATTTCAAAGAATAAGAGTGATAGTTTGCAAATTTTCAAAGGGACTCGAGGCATCATAAATGGTTTTAGGGTGGGGTTAAACATTAGCATTATCAACAATGAAATAATCAACTTGTCGTCTAGGAAATATTATTTAGCAATACAATATGCAACAACTATTGATATTTACCTATGTGAAAAATTTGAGAGGAATGGTTTTAGAACTATAGGCTATGTCTGGTTCAAGAGGGACTATAGACCATCGATCACATATTCACCCTACATGATATTATTGAGAAGGCTAGACATAGATCGTCTATTGCTTCTTCTTTGACCTTTGGAACTAATTTGAAATTGTTCCTAGACACTTATTCATTGAGTAGGTTTGTGGTATTCATTGAGAATATGATGTGGTATTGTTGACCTCCACTCTAGAGGGCGTACAAATCTAACTGAATGCTTTGGCCTAATTCTATGATATTCATCAATTGATAGTCAATCTTGGTAAAACCAAGATTTTGATCTTCAATACAACCAAAGATGCATTCTCAAAGATTCATTTTTCCTTTCAAGAACGACCAATGGAGATTACCACCTCATATACTTACTTACAGGTGAAAATTACAAGCCCCACTGTTAGTATGAAACGTTATTCCATCTAAGTCCTATTTCGAAACTTATTCCATCTTCACCAAAGATTGTTTTTTGAATCGTGTCAAGCCCAATGTTCACATGTGATTATTATGATCATGCTTTGCACATGCATTTTGACGATGATTATTCAAGTGAAGGATGTGGATAAATTAAATCATATCATTGTTAAATATTTATTCTCATTCAATGGATTTTAGGTACAAATGAACATGTACCTTTAAAACCTATCATCCTCAAGTGAGGTAATTTATGGAGGGAGGGGGGAAAGTGTTATGTCCAACACATATAACAGGGAGAGATCAACTAGAGGTGAAAAGGTGAWTTTTTTTTTTATGTAGGAACATGGAATTATTTCTTGTTGGAGGTTCATGTTCTTATGATGATGAGATCATAGGTGACGTTGAGGTTCCTTTGAGGTACAAACATATACTAAKACCATGGGTACCCAATCAAATTACTTAGTTGGACAATGACTTCTATGTCAATGAGAGGATTTATCGCATTGCTCTGTTGTCCATACATGGTCTGGGTTTATTCTCCATGGATGGGATAAAGGTGAAATATGGAGGACTTGTTGAGTTGATGGAGTATGTCGAACCATGATATAACTATGGATATTGGTTTAGGCTGGTCCGATATATTTCAAGTATGCGAAGATATATAGTCACTGCAAATTATATACAGCTAAAATACAATGATAACAATAAAGGAGCGACAATGTATATTGATTGAAGGCCAAAGGAGTCAAGAATTATTGCAGGTCTTATTAACACTACAAGACTCAAGACAACAAGAAATAAAACCAATTGCATATTTGAGGGGTGTGAAGGAAATCGAATATATGTATGTGTAGTGAAAACAATATTTGTAGGGGAAGAGTTGTTTATCTATTACGATTTGAATTGAATCGATGGAAGAACTGTTATTATGGGGGTAAATACGTTATACAAGTTTACCAAACCTGTAATTAATTTTTTCATTTTTATATCTTTAACATACAATTTAATATCTCATGCTTCTTAGATTATTTTCTAACATTGTAAATTGTCACACATCTTATAATGTGGCAGGGTGATCGTGGGAAGGAACCAACTAGCTCGCAATAGGTATACAATTGATTTTCATATCAATTCTTGCTTAAAATAATTGAATTAACATGTTTATTTACTGATGTAGACAAGAACACCATCGGAGAAGGATGATGTGTGGAATGAAATATATGATTCCATCAACCCAGTGGAAACAATTCGAAAGGCCTCGAGAAAGGAAAATAAGGAATACATTGAATTGGCTAGTTCTAAKCCACTTACATAGGAGGGAAAAAAAGATGGAAATTTTAATGCAGGATAGAAAACAATTTGGGGTAAGTGCAATTAAAAAAAAGACTATTTCAATACATATAWTTATTTATGAATTTTGTTCGATACTGTTATATGAGAAATACTCTAACATTTTATTTATATAGGCAGTTTTGGATCCTACGAGACAACTTGGTCATGGAGACGTTGCTGGTGGAATTTATGCACAAACCTCATAATTTACTAGAACAAGACACATGCCTAYGAGGTTGTTTTCCTCTTCATCTATGGCTCAGAGTATTGAAACTCATAGTTCCCATGATACTCCCCCACCACACATGCTAGATCGTGCATGTGAGGGTATACATGGTGAATCTCATGAGGATATTGGTTTTCTATAGCTAGAGCATTGYTATCCTAGGGAACCACATGTTCAAAACTTGGGAACACTCTCTATCAACTTTTTTGTGGACGAAAACTTGGTTCCCTTCAAGATACAAAAAATCCTAGGTATTTTTGAATATGTTAAATAGTTCCTACCATTTGATTGAAACCTACATATTTCATATTATTTTAATGTAATTATCATATAATTTTTCAGGAAACAATACTTTTTGTAGTACCTTGCATGAAAAGGATCTAGAGATATTTGGGCCCACCATTAGCACATGGTGGAATGCCCAAAATAAATATTTGAAAAAGAATCTTATAGACCATATGGTCAGCGTATTTGGTGATTTATTCAACAAGTCCAAAATCACCTCAAGGGCCAATACATATTTGAAATATGTTAGAGATCAATATAGGGTTCAATTGAAAAAGAACCCTAAGTATGATCATCCTTTGGCCATTCCAGAGAAGGAATGGAAGAATATACAGGAGTATGCAAAAGAGAGTGCATTGAGAAATGAAGGGAAGACACCACTTGGCCCTGGAAGGTAATATATGATATTTTGAATTGAATATGTTGAATTTTGTTTAGTTCTACAGAAAAAATCATGATATCTTATAACATACTTGAGAATTTTCGTAGGCTCCCAGACACGTCAAAATAAACCAAGGGAAGACTAGAAAAATATGGGCAAAAATACTTGGCCAAGGTGGTTACTTGAGATTAAAAGCCAGAATTGTAAGTACCAAATATTTTTTTCATACTATACATATCATCATGAAAATTTTATCTTATTGCATCCAGTAAGAAAAAATCCATATCTTATGACATGCGATGTAGGGGGATACATTCAACATTGACTCCACCAAAGAAGACTTGATGCTCGGCTTCAAATTCAGATTTCAAGTTGTGATGGAAAATCAACAAAGGAAAGGATCACATACCAATTTGACCCTTCAAATGAGTTGGTAAATAAAATCACATGATTTTAGTTGTTGATTACTTGTTAAATGTATTGACCATTTACTTAACCCATCAACTAATCATGTGACTATTTGTTTTAAGAAGGTAAGAAACAATGATTCATTTGGTGATGGTGGACAACAACGCCATGATACTAGTGGTTTGAAAAACCATCATGGTATGTGTGTATTTAAAACAAAATGTATAATATGACGATTCTAATTATTTCCTTCATATGGTGTACTTACAACTTTTCTTGTTTCAATGGAAGAGCATGTAGATGAGGGTGCTCGGAGAGATCATGAACCAATGACAATCCAGCTAATGGTGTACATTGCTCCTCCAGGTAAAAAACATATTAATGATATTTGTACTAATGAAACAATGTTATGAATAATAACTAACCATGTCCTTTTAAAACTTTTTATTATTGTAGTGGATGCCCCTGTAGTGCATCAACATCCACATTGTGCTACTAGAAGTAGTATAATGCTTGAGATGGCCCATCTCCTTCCAACAAAAGAACATGACCCAATAGATGAATGACAAGATCAAGATGAATGTGATGATGATACACTCATGAATTTGATCAAAATGAAGAAACAAAAAAATAAGTGACTGTACATATTTTTAGGACAAAATTTATTAATATAAATTATTGACTGTACAATTTTTTGTTTTGATAGTTGTGAGTGAACCTTATATGTTTTGTATGCATGTACCTTTTTTCTTTCATTTACCTTTAATTCTTTTTTTTCTAATTGCTATACATGATTGAGTATGGGGAATTGAGAGTGATGTGAAGGGGGGAGGGGTCAAACGAGCTTCCACCTTCACGTGGTTGATCTTGTTTAGTGGAGAATAAATTATTCTCGAAACCAAGAGGAGATCATTCATGAGGTATTCCCCTTAGTATTTCTAGAGCATCGTACATGTTTAATTATTATTCAGTCATAAAAAATTAATTATTTTTGTCAAATGAAATCTCATAGATGTTTAGTTATTATTTAGTCATTTAACATATTATTGTCTTTAACAAATGTAGTTTTGAAGGGAGGTCACCTCTATTGGATTACTGAGAGGGGAGGTGAATCGGTAATAGAGAAATTTGATCCTTTTTTACCATAAAATGCAAGTGTTATATCAATGTAGCATCATCATCCAATAGTTGCAGAGTAAACAAACAATGAACAAATGAGCAATCACATACATAAACAGTACACCAGTGTTTTACATGGAAACCCAATGCGGGAGAAAACCAAAAATTACTTTTTCTTATATGTCTTTAATAATTACATTCATTGGAAGCACCAAATTCCTTTGTTTTCCAACTGCAACTGGAAGGAGGAACCAACCCCCTAGTTTCTTAGGCTACAACTTGAGGGAAGCTCCAACTCCCCAATTATCTGGCTACAACCAGAAGGAGGCTACAACCCCCTGTGTTCTCCGGCTACAACCAGAAGGTGGATACAACCACTTGTCCTTGCCCCGTCCAACCACCCTAAAATATAAGTAGAATGATGGAACCACTGCCACACTATCACTGTGAGATATACTGCTGTAAACCTGTACCAATCAACCTGCACCAAACAACCTATACCAATAACCTAAACCATGCATCAACTTGTACCTCAACCTGTAATCAACTTGTACCATAAACAAGTGCATCAACCATGTGCCAACCTATACCTCAACTTGTACCATGAACAAGTGAATCAACCATGCACCAAACCTGTACAAATAACATGTCATAACAACCTGTCCAAACAACCTATCACAACAAACTGTCTCATCAAACTTATCAACCAAATAAGATATACTCACCAAGACAAATCTCAAAGATGTGCGTTAACCAATCATAATCAAGACCAAGATCAATATTTGCTTCTAATAATATACCAATACAAGTATGCTACATCATCCATAAACCATGTGTCAACAATACTACTAACAAGTGCCTCCAACCATGTACCAAGTATGTACCAATCATGTATCAACTACTCATAAACTATGACTCATCAAGATGTACCAACATCATCAACTATACACCTCATGTATGTGCCAACTCATCAACTACTTGGCTCAACCATGTACCGAACATGTACCTCAACCAAAATCCCTCATCAATTTCATCATCCAAATCTGATTTGTAACTTTGTAATAGACCTGGTGTATATGATCACATACCTACAAAAMTTCCTTAACTTTAACAACAAAAGACTAGCATTTTCATCAAACTTTACTTTAGTCTCACATGACTAGTTTTGGATTAGTCAACAACCCTAACTTGCAATAATCATAATTGTGTACTTGTAATGAATAAAGATCTAAAAATAGTACATAATGTTCTTCAGTGTGTTTTATGCAATTCCTCCAAGGTTCACTTCTTGGAACCTCTCAGAAAATGAGTTATAGCAAAAATGACATACCTTGTTGAATTCTAGCTTATTCTAGAGAGAGAACTTGTAGAGTGTTCCCTGCACAGAATGTTTGTTGCATGGATATGAAAATTGTAAAAAGAATAGTAAAGACTGTACTTTAACCAACATATTTGGTCTTACTGAATTTAGATCTGTTATGAAGAAGTTATGAAGTTTTTACCCGAAACACCTGTTTTAGACTAGTTTTAGGACTATCCACAAACCCTATTTTCCACGAAGTGTAACTCCAAAAATGGAACGAACCACAAGCTGAAATTTGTACCACAAATACTTAGATATGTTTCCTCAATGGAATCCTGATTTCATGGTCTGAATCATTCTATAAAACAAGTTAGTGAAAAAATGGTGAGACGACCTGTAAATAACATACCTTAGAAAGCATCATCAAAATAATTTATCCTCCCTTGAATTTTGCCCTTCTTTACTTCACCTTCCCTCTAAAATTCAGCTTATATATCCTTTTGTTACCTCACTCACCTGTAGATATTCAATATGATCAAGTGTGATTAAAATGAGAGAGTCTTTCCTCTTATTTATACTTTCATGTAGCTTCCTCAAGGGGTTACCTTTTAACCATCTTAACCCACTTTCTTTATTTTAGGGTTAACCCACTTCTAATTTCTCCATTAACTTTATTATTTAAATAATTTATTTTGTATTCACTTTGACTTATAGTACACTCGTCACTTCATTTTATTATTTTTCTTCTAAAATCTCTTAAACCACTTTGACTACTTTGACCTTTTGGGGCTTCTAGATGACTCATGAGGGTTCTCCAACTTCACATGGCCATAACTCTCTAACCATGAGGAGTTATGTGACGTTCCTCATACCAATGGAAATGGAATGATATGTAATATCCATATAGAATGGTATTTCTTGAAAACATATCAAAACTCATACCATTATCCATCAAACAAACTTGGGTCCATTACCCGAACCTGGGTTCTCCAACTTCTCATGGCCATAACTCTCTAACCGTGAGGATTTATGTGATATTTCACATACCACTGGAAATGGAAAGACATGTAATATCCATATAGAATAGGATTACCTTCAAATATATTAAAAATCATACCATTATACATGAAACAACCTTGGTTCCATTACCCAAACCTTTGTGCTACCAGAATTCTCTACCAAACTTTCTCCAAGGGTTGAAATCAATCACTAAGGGTTGACATAAATACAAAATATCACTCTCCATTGGTGGACATAAATGACCACCAACAATCCATACCAACTGTCCATCAAACTAAGCCAACTGTCTGACAATCTGCCCCTTTGGCATTGATGGCAACACCAACATTTATGGCAACACTTAGTCATGATAACATTCATGATTATACTCCTCATCAATGTTTCTATCTCTCCCCCTTTGAAATCAATGGAAAAGGGTATCTCCCTTAGGGGCTGATCCCATTGACTTAACTCTCCTTGGGCTGCTCCCCCTGTCTACATGACTCTGTGCTCTCTCTCCAAGAATTTCTATCTTACATATGATAAATCTCTCCCCCTTTGTCATCAATGGAAAAGGTATGTTTCTATCTAGGGTTTCCCCCCCTAGCTGAACTATCCTTGGGGATACTCCCCCTGACTAAACTGTCCTTGGGGATACTCCCCTTGACTAAACTATTCTTGAAACTGATCTCCTGACCTAAACTGTCCTCTTTATGGTGCTTCCTCGTGTAGATGTAATATATATAATACATATAATATAAGAATTCGAATGCATTCATTTTGTAGTAGAAATTACTCTGATTCTCTAGCGAAGATACTCAAAGGCTACCCTTGGAAGAGGTTTTGTAAATATGTCTGCCACTTGTTCTTTTTTGCCCACATATTCAACTCTGATGTTCTTCTCTGCAACCTATTCTTGTAAAAAGTGATACTTTATTGTAATGTGCTTCATCTTGGAGTGCATCACCGGGTTCTTTGAGATACTGATGGCACTTGTATTATCACAATAGATTGGAATGGGATCATCATACTCAACCTGGATATTTGTCAGAGTTTTTTTCATCCATAGAACCTATGTACAACATGATGTTGCTGCAATATACTCTGCCTCAACCGTAGATAAGGATATTGATGATTGTTTCTTTCTTAACCATGATACTAAACACTCACCCAAGTAGAANAGTGCATCACCGGGTTCTTTGAGATACTGATGGCACTTGTATTATCACAATAGATTGGAATGGGATCATCATACTCAACTTGGATATTTGTCAGAGTTTTTTTCATCCATAGAACCTATGTACAACATGATGTTGCTGCAATATACTCTGCCTCAACCGTAGATAAGGATATTGATGATTGTTTCTTTCTTAACCATGATACTAAACACTCACCCAAGTAGAACGTTGCTGCACTGGTGTTTTGTCGGTCATCAATGAAACCTGCCCAATCTGCATCTGTGTAGGAAATAAGTGATAGATCTTTTCCTTTTGGATAGCATAATCCAAACTCTTATGTTCCTTTGAGATATCTAAAAATCCTCTTTACTACTAATACATGTGTGTTAGCACCAGAAGTCACCCCTGGATTGCGACAGAGGTAAGCCTGATACCCATTAGTTTGTATGTCACGAAAAATAGATTTAAAGGCGGTCTAATGGACACACACTCAGGATGGTATCATTCTAACTGAGAAAACTGGATCAGAAAGCACAAGCAAGTGAGGCCTTGGTATAAATTCAGTCAGTAAGCTTTGGTATAGTGGTGAGTAAGGGGAATAAATTAGGGAGAGTGAAGATGTCTTCTATGAACACCAGGTCTTCCAACAGCCTAAGGAGGAAAATCTTAGAAAAAAAAATCCTCTTGGTTTCGGAGCTTCAGGAAACTGAAAAACATTGTGACCGCACTGCAATCAAGCATCCATTACAACACAGTCACAATAATCCATGTGAATCCTTCAATCATGAACATTCAGTATCAGATGCATAATAAGATGGAATAAGAAAGGATGACTTGGATTAAACAAGAAGTCTCAAGTATAGATACATAACCAGAAACCAAAGGCTTCACTAAAACTTTACAATGCGGGAGCTTAGCTCAACCATCAACCTTAACAAAATCTCAAAACTAAGTATTTATACTCAAAACAAATTTCTCCCTTCAGAAGCACACTCTAGCTATTGCATTCAAGGCTTACCGTCTGCATTTTCTTCTGTCAGGCTGCACTTGTGTTCTTTTGTTAGACACAAGACCAGAAAATCCATGACAGGGTAACTTTCGACTGATTGTCTAATCTCCATGACCATCTTTCAATGCTTTCCATTTAAGTGTTGAAGCGAGGTTTCAACCACCTTCTCCATTTTCATTAACTACTTTCTTCTGGATTAGGGTGAGACTTGACACCCATGAATTTTCCAAGCAAACTCACGACTCCTTTGAGTCAATTATGGCAGCTCAAGGCCATGCAGATATTTTGTGATGACTGAATCAGACACTTTGTTTCTTGGCACAAATATTTTCCTTGCCCCGCATGACCTCGGGCCATGACCTTGTGCTTATCTTGGGCGCACCACGATTTCGCATTTCGTGAAATCATGCTATGTTCTATNGCGAGGTTTCAACCACCTTCCCCATTTTCATTAACTACTTTCTTCTGGATTAGGGTGAGACTTGACACCCATGAATTTTCCAAGCAAACTCATGACTCCTTTGAGTCAATTATGGCAGCTCAAGGCCATGCAGATATTTCGTGATGACTGAATCAGACACTTTGTTTCTTGGCACAAATATTTTCCTTGCCCCGCATGACCTCGGGCCATGACCTTGTGCTTATCTTGGGCGCGCCACGATTTCTCATTTCGTGAAATCATGCTATGTTCTATACTCAAACCTCTGAGTCATGAATCCGTGAAACTCAGATCTAGTGACATGCGTCCCCTTTGATCGAATGACCTAGATGATATCGGAATTTCGAGACATCGTGCTTCATGAATCTTCAAAACTCTTTCCTCTTACTTTTTCAATATGCGAAATCACGAAAAGCTGATCCAATGGTCCAACTTTCTTGTTTGATCAACGACTACAATCTTATCGTGATTTATCATTTCCCGAATTCTGATGACCTGCTCCTTGATCGTTCCATCTCGAAAAATCATGAAACACTGATCAAACACCATGTGTCCTATGCAACACCAATGACTAGGATGGACCTCGCGATTTCGGACCTCCAGTGCTATATTTCGTGCAACTGCAGGATCTCGATCACTTGATCGTCCTCGATTTGATATTGCTTTCTCGCTTGATTTGAGTCCACATCAAACTGCTTCAAGTGTTACGCTTGGTGGTCATGACCGTAGCCTTTGAACCATTACTTGGATGACTGGCTTAGGGCTCGGGAAAACAACATGATCAATCCATAGGAAAAAACAGGGGTATTACCCATGATTTTGGTCATCTTGATGGTGTATTAACAATGATGTACTCAGGCTCCCAACGAGAACTTTCTCCTGAGAAAAGTGGCATTCATTTCCTTCCAGAAAACATATTTTTAAAGATAGTTCGCAGGCTGCTTATAACCTAGGGTGCGAGAATGACCCATTCTCACAGGCGACCTTCAGTTAGGGTGTGAACTTATTGCACTGTGTTATACACCTAGGGTGAGAACTTGTTCTCAAGCTTGGAAAAAGGAAGAAGTCTCGAGGGTTCTAGAAGGGAATCTTCTAGAAAATGGGTCGGATTTTGAATGGTTATCATTTTACTAGTTTCCCTGATTTGGTGGGATCATTCTCATCCATGTAACCATCTCATCCTCTCCTATATATTGATATAATTCTCATGGAAAAGGTTAAGCAAGATTAATTGGAGAATTGGTGAAGGAATTGTGTGAAGAACCTAGCTTGAACAGGAGCTTGGAGACTCTAGCAAGTCTATCAAGAGGAATTAGATCTTCTTCATGCAAGGATCGAGCAAGCGTGTGTGTTGGAACCAAGAGTCACCGAAAGGAAGCTTGCGACATCAAGGCGATCGGTTTGTATCTTCTACTTTCGATTAATATGATACAGTGGCATGTCCTTTTCCCATAAAGAAATTCTTCCTTTATTGTGTAATTCCTTGATCATACACATAAGTTGGTGATTGAATACATTTTGCTATCTTCACTTTGGTTGGTTTGTGTTGTCTTGGTCTTGACCTCATGAGAGCACTGGAGTGAAGCGAGAGCAACAAATACCCCAGGAAGCAATACAAAGGTATGTTACTTGTTCCTCCTTACTAGCTAATTCAATGGTAATAACTTAGGGAAAGAGTCATGTCCTGTCCTATTTTGTTCTAGATCTAGGTGGATCTAGGAAGATTTGTTAGTGTCCGCACCTACCGATTAGTTTGATAACAAAATTGGTGACTCCACTGGGGATGAAACCCATTTCTTCATGGTTTTTGGTGTTTTTCCTTGGCCATTTTCTCTTGCCTTACCTTTCTCCATTTCTATCAATCTCTGAGTCTTCAAGACACCCTGATAGACTCCCTGGGTCCAGAAGTCCCTTCAAATTTTTTGTATTTTTCCAAAATTTTGCCTAGTTTCAAGCCTTCTCGCACTGAACCCCACAGTGGCCTA
>JASDQU010106146.1:103970-130465 GCA_032191745.1 Picea mariana
AGATGCCCATATCAGTAAAAGTGTCTGAAAAGAACTTCTTGGACCACTAGTTGATGTTTTCTTGACTTCGGATTTTGTGGACGATCAGTCTTCAGAAATCAAAGGCTCTTCCTGTCCATGTTTTTCTCAACTCTCATCTCTTGACTTTTCTTAGCAGGGATATACTCTCTGATCCTGGAATTTGAGTACTTGTTTGGTTAGGAGCTGGTGATTGGTTTGACAGTTGGGATTCTTCGTCTTTCTCATTTGCTCATTATTTGGACGATCATTGTTCTCATGCAATTGAAAAGACTAGTCTTGTATGCTTGTCATTTTTGTTTCCATTGAAAGATTGGTTTGGGTTTTTGTTTATTGCTTGTTCATTAGTTATTGGTTTTCCTTACTTTCACCACCATGGTGTAGATCCTTTTTGAAAAGTAAAAAACATTTTTCTTTTAAAAGCATTTTCATTTTTGAAAATATTGAAAATCAATTGTTGAAATTGTTGAAAAAAAACAAATAGAGAATTTTCATTGTTGCGTGATTCGTTGAGATTACATTTTAAAGAAAATTGTGTATCATAGTTCAAGATTGTTCCAGAACACTTCTCTTTTGATCTGAAAATAGAAGGCTGACTTTTTATGCTATGCAAGAACCCCTACTTCATTAAAATAAACTTTACAGGACCTTGCTTCATGTGTATAAATATGAAAAATAAACTTATGTGTTAAGCTCTTGTATCTTCCTGTAAATGCTTATGCGTGAGCAAATGTTATTTTAGATGGTTAAATATGTACTTTAAACAAATACACAGCAACACAACTTGCAGCAATTAAACCATCAAACACACGACAAGAACAACATGATAAAGGAGTTCACCCCCCTCCGGGCTACATCTCCTTGAGCCTTCATAATGGACTTGGCTCTCTGGGATTAATTAGTCAAAAGTTATTTTACAAGCTGCTTCTCAACTCAAATGGAAAAACAGACTGCACCATTGAGATCAGAACACATAAAAACCCCAAAAATGACTAATACAACTCTGAAAACGGATCATGGCTCATCCGGGCATGACCTCTTCTACATGTGGCCATAAGCTTCCCTGAGTTTCTCTTTGGAAAAAACACCTGTAAAAGTCCTCAAAAGCCTCTGAAACCTATCCCAATGTGTTCAGATCATATCGATTAGCCAAAAATGATTATTCAATCACAGAAAAAAAATATAGGCTCACCAAACCATGTCCTCCATCAAAGAGGGCTTCAAACTCCCTGAAGCTTGCTAAAACTTCAATGGTGAAAATATTGCTGAAGAAGTATTCAAATGGCTGTGAAAATGGCACCAATGGATCCAGCACGTCCAAAAACCCCTGGATGGGATTTTACAACACCTCAAACGGCCAAACGATGAAGAAGTTAGGCCTCCTCCATTTTCCTCCTTCAAGCTTTGCTGGAACTGGCTCTACAAAACGAACCTCTGTGTGCATGAACCTGGAACACGCTCCCAATGCGCGTTATAACCTGGCACCAGGCGCAACCATGCCAACAATGCAAACCGTAGAATGGTTAGGGTGCCTCCAGCCCCCAACCGCCTCGACATTCGGTCATATGCTCATGCGACCATAGGCTGGGCATAAAAGGAGTTTAACCGTTCAAACCGTACAAATGGATTGTAACTCCCGTGCGAATGTATAACCACGCGCATACATGGAAATATGGTTATATGTAACTATATAACCGTGGGTTATCAAACCGCGTGCAAAATTTTAACCGTGCCCATATTACATATGTTATAAAACTTTGTTTTAAACCCCATGCAACACATAATAAATATATTACAAATACATTGCAATGCAATGTATTGCAAATGCAATATAATATAAATGGAATGCGTGCCATATATTCGGGTCAATACATAAATGTGTGGTCATATGTGAAGTACCGCGTCCACGGGTCGGGGCTATGCCCTGGCCCGACCCCCCTTTCCAATTAATACATTGCATTAACATAAATGTATATGCGTTGGAATAGTAAACAAGAAACACGGGTTGGCATGACGGTTATCGGAATTTGTTAAGTCGTATGCTGTGGAGAGGTCTCGGGGTCGAACCCTGCGGACCCAAAACATTTTACACAAATATCAACCAACCATATAGGGACACGTGGCGCCCATGAAATGGGCCACATGTCCTCACCTTATTGACCACTTGTGACACGTGTCAATATACCACTTGTCCACGTCAACCAATGTAATTGTGCCACATCACCCCTCTGCCACATCAACATGATGGTACGGCCCTCCACGTGGCCATATGGACTATACAAACAGGTACAGTCAGCATCCCAAATTTTTGCCTGTTTGACTCAGCGGACAGATCACGATAACTCCTTCATACAGACTCTGTTTGAGAAAGTAAATATATCACCGCAATCAAGAAGACGAGACGGACGCAATGGAACCGTTTTCATCGTAATCCGAGCACTTTGAAAATTGAGCAAATTTTTACCCCCTGGTCCAGATTTTGATCACACCTTCCCAATGAAAGGATTTTGGACCCACAAAAGCTTATGATCATCAATAAGTTATATCAAAATCTTTTCGACAATCACCTGAACATTTCGACATGCCGTGCACTACAACTGGACACGTTCTTCAACCACTGCTCTCTGGCTGCTGCTGACCCATTTCTCTCTCTATGCTTGGAAGACTGCCAACCTTCCCACTGAGAATCAAGTCCCTCTCTCAAACTCTTTGGCGTCAACAAAATCAGCTCCCCAATGGCTGCAAAAACCTTCCTGCGACATCTTGTCACAAGCCAAGAAAACCATCAATCTTGAAAAACAAATCATACAAGATTGAAAATGATGCCAACAAAAATATTTTGTTCTTCAAACAAACTGTTGCATCTCGTACTTTATCAAAGCACATGGCATTTTCAAAATCAACCTTCAAGTCAATAAACACCATCGACTAAACACAAGCCGAACAATACGATCAACACAACATAGTCGTCAGAAAATCATCAACCAGTTGAGACTCATTTCAACATCAAATCGACCTTCCCATAAATGCACACATAACGCTAAAAAGTGCATTTACAATCAGAAAAATGCAAGTGTTACTTGCGTAAGAAATCCAACCATTTCTTACCAAGCCAAATCAATGGTAACTTCTTCTGCAGAACATCGTCCTCTTGTGAATCATCTTGACTCACATCAATGATGGAATCTCCACTTCCATTCTTATGAATCTTCTTATCCAACTGCTTTTGAGGCTGTGGACGAATCGTTGGATGAAATGTCCAACATTGGTCAACAAGATGACCCCGCTTCTGACAGTGAGTGAAAACCTTTTGCATCCTCCTTTCACGCTGCCTTTGCTTGGACAATTTCCTGAAATTGGCCAATCTTTTCCAACACTTGGAAACATGATGGTTATACAAACCACAATACATACATGGATTCTTTCTTCCAGTTTTACATGCAAAGTTATTATGCTTAACATAATCAAATGCATCTGAATGATAAGCGGAATTATACCTGGAGCATTCACCTTTATCGCCTCTGTGAGGAGGTGAATCTGAAGAGTTACAGGCTCTCCTTTGAAGACCATCAACAGTTCTTTTGTCCTCATCACTGTCACAACTCTTACATTTGCTTTCATCCTTAACACAAGCCTTGCATGCTGAAGGGATCGAACTTTCCACAAAAGTTATCGAACTTTCACCTTTAAAGACTTCCTGAGGAGGTGAACTTGAAACAAATTTTATACTCGAAACCTTTTCCTTTGTCTCCACGAATTTGGAATTTGATCCATCTTTCCATTCATATCCAATACCACAATACCTGGGTCTTTCTTCAACAATAATAGGCTTAACAATGCCTTGTGCATGCTTACCCAAACCTTTATCTTCATAGCCCATTTTAAGCATCAACTTGGACCCTATTCCCCTTGTGTGACTCTCAAAACCACCAAAACATTCATCTTTAGAGGAATTAGAAGATAAACTAACACTGCATACCTTATGTTCATGCATGTATTTGGTAAGGGTTTCCTTTGCCTCTTGGAGTTGAATCTCCATCTCATGCAACCTTTGCAAAAGCTGGTCTTTCTCCTGCTTCATGGCCATCAACTGCTCTTCAAGGACAATGTTATTATCATACATCTTTTCCATCAAATCTCTCATAGTTATAAACTCTTCTAGAGATAATGAAACTGTATGAGAACTATCAATACTTGAAACTTCTGCCATCCTTGCAAACTTCAACACAAAACTTGCACAAAAACCAATAGCTAAATCTTCAAGCTATCAATGGCAAACACATGAGCAAAACAAACTTATGCTCTGATACCACTTGATCTGAAAATAGAAGGGTGACTTGTTATGCTATGCAAGCACCCCTACTTCATTAAAATAAACTTTACAGGACCTTGCTTCATGTGTATAAATATGCAAAATAAACTTATGTGTTAAGTTCTTGTATCTTCTTGTAAATGCTTATGTGTGAGAAAATGTTCTTTTAGATGGTTAAATATGTACTTTAAACAAATACACAGCAACACAACTTGCAGCAATTAAACCATCAAACGCACGACAAGAACAACATGATAAAGGAGTTCACCCCCCTCCGGGCTACATCTCCTTGAGACTCCATAATGGACTTGGCTCTCTGGGATTAATTAGTCAAAAGTTCTTTTACAAGCTGCTGCTCAACTCAAATGGAAAAACAGACTACACTATTGAGATCAGAACACATAAAAACCCCAAAAATGACTAATACAACTCTGAAAACGGATCATGGCTCATCCGGGCATGACCTCTTCTACATGTGGCCATAAGCTTCCCTGAGCTTCTCTTTGGCAAAAACACCTGTAAAAGTCCTCAAAAGCCTCTGAAACCTATCCCAATGTGTTGAGAGCATATCGATTAGCCAAAAATGATTATTCAATCACAGAAAACAAATATAGGCTCACCAAACCATGTCCTCCATCAAAGAGGGCTTCAAACTCCCTGAAGCTTGCTGAAACTTAAATGGTGCAAATCTTGCTGAATAAGTATTCAAATGGCTGTGAAAATGGCACCAATGGATCCAGCACATCCAAAAACCCCTGGATGGGCTTTTACGACACCTCAAACGGCCAAACGATGAAGAAGTTAGGCCTCCTCCATTTTCCTCCTTCAAGCTTTGCTGGAACTGGCTCTACAAAACGCACCTCTGTGTGCATGAACCTGGAANCCTCCATTTTCCTCCTTCAAGCTTTGCTGGAACTGGCTCTACAAAACGAACCTCTGTGTGCATGAACCTGGAACACGCTCCCAATGCACGTTATAACCTGGCACCGGGCGCAACCGCTCCAACAGTGCAAACCGTAGAATGGTTAGGGTGCCTCCAGCCCCCAACCGCCTCGGCATTCGGTCATATGCTCATGCGACCATAGGCTGGGCATAAAAGGAGTTTAACCATTCAAACCGTACAAATGGATTGTAACTCCCGCACGAATGTATAACCGTGCGCATACATGGAAATATGGTTATATGTAACTATATAACCATGGGTTATCAAACCGCGTGCAAAATTTTAACCGTGCCCATATTACATATGTTATAAAACTTTGTTTCAAACCCCACGCAACACATAATAAATATATTACAAATACATTGCAATGCAATGTATTGCAAATGCAATATAATATAAATGGAATGTGCGCCATATATTCAGGTCAATACATAAATGTGTGGTCATATGTGAAGTACTGCGTCCATGGGTCGGGGCTATGCCCTGGCCCGACCCCCCTTTCCAATTAATACATTGCATTAACATAAATGTATATGCGTTGGAATAGTAAACAAGAAACACGGGTTGGCATGACGTTTATCGGAATTTGTTAAGTCGTATGCTGTGGAGAGGTCCCGGGGTCGAACCCCGTGGACCCAAAAAATTTTACACAAATATCAACCAACCATATAGGGACATGTGGCGCCCATGAAATGGGCCACGTGTCCGCACCTTATTGACCACTTGTGACACGTGTCAATATACCACTCATCCACGTCAACCAATGTAATTGCACCACGTCACCCCTCTGCCACATCAGCATGATGGTACGACCCTCCACGTGGACGTACAGACTGTATGGACAGGTACAGTGAGCATCCCAAATTTTTGTCGGTTTGACTCGGTGGACAGATCGCGATAACTCCTTCATACGGACTCCGTTTGCGAAAGTAAATATACCGCCAGAATCAGGAAGACAAGACGGACGCAATGGAACCGTTTTCATCGTAATCCGAGCGATTTGAAAATTGAGCAAATTTTTGCCCCCTGGTCCAGATTTTGATCATATTTCCCTCCCGTACATAGGATTCATCAAACGAAAAGTGATATATTTCATTCCTATCTATGAATTGTTGGGTCAGAGTCTCACACAACATCAGCTTCATCTATGTTTCCTTTGAGTAACAACAACCCTTAATAACATTGCGCAATTTTAAAATTTAACTAGTAACTCTTTTCTAGGGCTCTATTACACCAACAATTAGCTAGGCTAGTGCTTTGGAATAGGCAGAGAGATACACTCTCCAAAGCACAAAACACACAATAGCATCTTGTGCTAAGGAGTGTCAAATTCCATTTACAACATTTTGTCCTGGGAAGCCCTTCTCACACAAGAGTCAAACCCGAGGTCGCATTGATATTGATAGAGTTACTTACCTTGCTTTGTTGATATCGGTGTAGAGATTTCACGTATTATGGGGGTCACTTGGAGGTATACCCACAATGATGAGTGGAAGCCTCTCGAGTTTATTTCAGGCTAGATACCCTACCCTTGCGTGTGGATCAGACTATCGACTGTTCCCCCGGGCTTTATTGTTGTCAGTGGTAACCTTAGTGGCCTATTGTCTTAGGGTCTTACACAAGGTGACTGTGAAGGGGCAAGTCTTCACGATACCTAGAATCGACATTGGCCAAACTCACTCGGGCTCCTTGGAGGGTATACCCACGATTATGTGTGGGAGCTTGCACCAGGGTGTAAGTCTGTTAAGTAGGTTGTCAGCATAACTTTTCCACCCTATCCTAGCCCCTTCTCATCTCGTGGTTGCGACATTGGATTTCATCACCAACTAGTAACTTAGGAATTAGAAGGTCTTGTTTACTTGGTATTGTTTCCTAGATTTTGTTTACTAGCACATGTTGTTTGTTTACCCAAGTTGACAATAGGTTTTTCTTCGTAAGTTTGTAACTCGTTCACAATAAATCCTCCACGTCGTTCACGTAGAATGTAGGGCTTACCTCCAGAAAACCTGGAAGGTTCTTAACCCCTGCCTAAAATCTCACCTGAGGGCTCTCCTCAACATAGTGAAGTCCAAGACGTCACCACTCCACAAGTGGAAAGGACTGACTCTCTAGAATGGTTCTGAATTACCAATACTCGAGAGGACTTTCAACTTCACCCTGATTCTAAGAGACGTATTATGTGAGTGAATTCTTCCAGAGACTTAGTTGTGTTGTCTTCTGGATCACTAACCGAACCCTTTCCAGGACCTAAGGGCCAAGATCCTTTTTGGTCTACTGGTGTTTTTATATGGGATCTCTTTGGTGTAGGATCAGGCATTGAAATCACTGTCTCACCTGCGTTCCTCAAAATCTCTGACCTAGATGCAATACCTTTTACTACTGCTTATTATTTTCCTGGTACAGACGCTCTGTGATCTGACCACATCTTGACCATCCCTATAGAAATGGTCCATTACACAGACACTATGAGTATTCACACCGAGATTATGTCGGCTAGTCAAGCCCCCATCGGCACATCTCTCTCGCCCAGTGTCATCCCGACACTTCCACCAAAATATCAGGCATTGAATGCTTCTATTCCCACTCCCACACAAACCCCATCTGGAACTCCTGGTGGTCCCTCTTTTTCTGGGCACTCTCCTCCCGACTTCATTCCGACACTTCCTCAACCCCCTTTAGGAGGACCTTTCTCGTCCTCTACCGACAACACTAATCCTAGTGGCATTATTCCGTCATTCACACCAAATTACCAGATTCCTGTTGGTGGACAATTTCACCAAAGAGGTTTGACTCAACGCCCCCTTGTAGGGAAAATCCCAATTGGGACACAACCCCTGATTGGAACACAACCCCCGATTAGAGGACAACCCCCACCGACCCCACCCTATGGACAAAACATACCTCCGTCCTTGGCCCAGTATTGGAACCATCTGATACAACATAATCCTCAATTGATAGGGGGGAAACAACTTCCAGCTACATCCATTATACCCCCTAGTATAGGCCAACCATATCCAGGTATGCCCAATCCTATTTGGGGCTCGAATGCTCAAACTCACGTCCCTATTCAAGGATACAATCCCATGAGCTACTTTCCTCCACAACAACCACTGAATCTGCCTGGGTCTTCACATTATATGTAGACTACTTATGGTCCCACTGGTTTGCTGACGGGACTCCCTCCCTAGAGCCACCAGTACCCGCATGTGAATAGACAGTTACCCTTCTTGGCCACTTTGGACCTCCTGGACCTGTCAAGTATTTTAAACGATCTAATCCATCACTCTCCCCAATGGCCCGCTATACCATCCAAGATACCATCTAACATCCCTAATTTTGATGGCAAAGTGGGAGAGGACTCGAACAATCACGTCATGACTTTTCATCTCTAGTGCTCATCCAACTCCTTGATGGATGACTCTATCCGATTACGTCTTTTTCAAAGAACTCTCACACGTTCGGCTGCGAAGTGGTATATAGAATTACCACAAGGTTTCTTCGTCGACTTCAACACCCTTGCTATGGCCTTCCTCACCCACTACCAGTTACCGATCCATTATGAAATGGGGACCGAGATTTTGAGTTCTTTCAAACAAACCAAAGCCACTCATATATCCGATCACATTCATGAATGATGAAGGAGACGACGTCTCATCAAACTTGAACTTCCCGATCATTTGCTGGCAGAGTGGTTCACAAAATCGTTTGTGAACAACATTGCTCATGACATCGCCATGGGTGGAGTTGTCATAGAAGAACAGGCCATATAAGTCGTGCTCAATATCTTGACCTCGTTTACTCACAAACGGGTACTCTTTACGACTTACTCCCTGATGCACCTCGTCCTTCCACTTCCTCCACTTGAACTACTCCAGCTACCTCTCATGCAGCCGACGATGTGATTGGCACTTTCCATGCCCAACCACATTTTTCCTCAAGCACCAACCCCAAACCTATTTCTTCTAATGTTCAAAATGCTCCATCTCCTACCCCTCCCACTGACAACACTTCTGAGGTAAATGCAGTTCAATCTACCCCAGCCGATAAAAACAAATTCAGAAAAGGAAAGGGTAAGAATAAGGAGGACAAAAATACTTTACAAGCAGAGAAAACCTAAACTCTGCCTGTTGACGATAGAGATAAGCGCAAACCTCGATACCCTTGTCTTATCTATGGTGATGATCACTACATGAAGGATTGTCCACGATGTGCCGAGGTCACTAAGTTCCTTCAAGGAGCCCCGAAACCACCTCCTCTGGTCGTTCTGTCCCAACCCTTCCCCTCTCAACAACAGACCCAATTAGTCATTCAGGACCAACCTTCCCCTTCTACTACGTCCTATGTATTGATGTGTAGTGGTGACTCAAAGAAGAATGACAATGCACTCACCACTCAAGCCAAAGATTATTCTCCCTCTAAAGAGAAGGTTTATGATCTACCTCCTTCATTGGTACAACCCTCTCCTGTGACTCCACCTACCAACGGTCCTCTTCATCTCAAATGACCAAGCCTTCACATAGTTCTTCGACCCCCTCCAAAGGGCGTCATTCAAAAATCAGCTTTCAATCCTCATGCTCATTCTTCCCAGAACTACAACATTGTTGAATATATGGCCCAAGAACCTTCTGCGATGTCAGCCCTCGAAGTCCTTCAAAGTTTTCCTAGACAGTGGAAGGCATTGTTGAAATCTATCAGTGGAATCAACCCGACGGACACAAATTTAATAAATTTTGACTTGGAAGATCACATTCCATGGTTACCCCCTCAACTCGCGTTCCAAATCCAAGTGATTGTCTCCGACAAAAACATTTGTAGAACCGTCATTGACGAGGTTGCCTCGACGTGTGTCATGTCTGTTACCTTCTAGAAAGCCATCGACTCTCCCTCTTTGACTGAATCCTAGAACACTCTCAAATACTTCAATGGCTCCGGTTTTAAGCCTTACGATGTCCTTCCTTCATTGCCAATCACACTACAAGGCAAAATGGTCCAAGTTGAAGTGGAAGTCTTTGACGCTCCTCTCGATTACAATCTTCTGCTTGGCCGCAGCTGGGTCGATTCCATGCGCACAGTCGTGTCGACTCTTTTTCGTGTTGTACGTTTCCCACATCAAGGAAAGGTAGTCACCGTCGACGAATTATCCTTCTTTAACTTAGATACGCATACTAGCAACATACCGTTCATCACTAAAACCCCACCAGGTTATGAGAACGTCAGTGTAGGCTTTCTCAAAGACTCTTTGTTAATGGGTACTTTCCCCATTCCACCGCTCGATGTTTCACGCTCATCTGTTGCTTCAATCAACTTGATCTCCACCTTGATTCATGGAACTCCTGTGCCTCACGACCCATGGATGGCACCTGACCCTGGCGATCATCTTCGTTACAACGATGAAATGCCGTTAAGTCTGGTCGAATCTGCCTATCAGGCCATTCAATCGACAACCCCTTCTACCCCCTCTCTTGGTGAGTTATCTCTAGATCCTTTCCGTGTCATCTTTCCCAAAGATGAGATGATCATGTATGTCATGGAAGACACCCCTTGGGACGATGAACATCACCATTCCATCCTCTTCCTGGAGCAACATACCATTGAGAACTACCAATGAATCTCGACCCTGTCGACTGTTGTCGTCATTTCAACGATTCCCAAGTCCACACACGATGTGTTTTTCAAAGGGAACTTAAGCAATATCTCACCCACTATTCCCCTCAACATATCCATCAAACCTGGAATTGTCAAAAATGTGCATATCGGAGCTTCGTGTTCCCCTGACGCAATCGTCACCTACACGTCACTCTTCAAAAAGTTTCGTGACGTCTTTTCCTAGAGCTACGAAGAAATTTTGGGTATCGACCCCGACATTGTGATACATGAGATCAAGACATACCCAGACGCTAAACCCGTCCGGCAACGCATTCGTCCATTTCACCCACGTAAAGTGGCTGCTATCAAGATTGAAGTCGAGAAACTTCTAAAATCCAGCTTTATTTACTCGGTGGCCCTCACTGGCTGGGTTTCCAATCTTGTCCCGATTGACAAGAAACAAGGCACGATTCGTGTATGCATTGATTATAGGGATATTAATAAAGCTTGTCCTAAAGACAACTTTCCTACCCCCTTCGTCGATTAGATTGTCAACGATTGCACTGGAAGTGAAATATTCTCTCTGATGGATGGTTTCTCTGGATATAATCAAATCAATATTGTTCCCGAGGATCAACACAAGACTGCTTTTATTTGTCCTTGGGGCACTTTCGCCTATTGAAAACTCCCTTTCGGTCTCAAGAACGCTGGCGCAACTTTTCAACGCACTATGTCTTATGCCTTCCATGATATCAAGCACATCGTGCAACCATATCTTGACGACTTACCCACTCATTCCATGCACCGAGTCAATCATCCAATCCACCTCTGAGCCATTTTCGTCAGCTGTCGGTTTTACCATATATGCTTGAATCCTCACAAGTGTGTTTTCTGCATGGAATCTGGTCGACTTCTAGGCTTTATTGTTTTGCGTCAAGGGATCAGGGTAKATCCTTTAAAGGTCAAGGCRATTATTAATCTCCCCCCTCCTTCTACACTTTGCCAGTTACAAAGTTTTCAAGGGAAAGTGAACTTTCTTCATCGTTTCATCCCAAACTACACCGAGATAACTAGTGGATTTACACGACTCCTCAAAAAGGGGTCCGAGTTCGTATGGGATGCCATCGCAAAAAAAGCCTTCGAAGCTTTGAAACTGTCCCTGACACATGCTCTGCTTCTCTTTCCCCCCGATTACAGTCGCGATTATTTCCTCTACCTCATAGCCTCGGATTACACCATTGCTATGGTTCTTGTCCAAGAGGATGATTCTCATGACGAACATGTTATCTATTACTTGAGTCGAAGTCTAACTCCTACCGAAACCAATTATTTACATGTCAAAAAACTAGCCTTGGCAGCCGTCCAAGCAATTCAACGCTTCTGACACTATATCCTCTCTTGCAAGACTACAGTGATTTCTAACTGCAACCCTATGCAACACATTCTCACACGTCAATTGCTAGGGGGAAAATACTCCAAATGGATCGTGATACTCCAGGAGTTTGACTTGGAATTCGAATGAGCCAAGTCCAAGAAGTCCTTAGTGTTTTTCGAGTTGATATGCGACTTTCCCTACTCTGAAACGGAAAATGTAGCAGCCGATTCATTACCTGATGAATCCCTTTTCCTCATTAGTTCTGATGATCTTTGGTATGGTGATATCATCGTATATCTCCAAACCTAGACTTTCCGGCCCAATTTTTCCAGTATTGACTGGCGTCGAATACGCTACCAAGCCCATCAATGTATTATCCTCGAGGATACTCTTTATTGCCATGGGATTGACTCCATTTTTCGACGCTGCCTCACGTTTGATGAAGCCAAGAAAGCCTTAAATGACTGCCATTCTAGATCCTGTGGTGGTCATATGTCTGGGTATGCTACTGCCCAGAAGATCTTATGAGTAGGGTATTTTTGGCCTTCTTTATTTAACGATTGCATGACCGCCGTCCAAAAATGCCATGCTTGCTAGACCTATAATCATAAGATACGGTCACACCCCGCTCCTCTTCACCCTGTGGTCTCCATTAGTCCCTTTGTGAAATGGGGCATCAATTTCATGACATGTCACCCCCACTAGGTCGGGGGGCATGGATACATTATTGTAGCCATAGATTATTTTACGAAATGGGCCGAGACGATACTGACATTTAACAATACTGGAAAGACCGCATCATTATTCATTTTTAATCACATCATAGCTCATTTTGGTGTTCCTCAGGCTATCGTCACTGATCATGGTAGCCACTTTAGAAACTTCATGATGTACGAACTCACTGAAAAGTTGGGTCTTCACTATGAACACTCAATGCCCTATTACCCACAAGCCAACGGCCAAGTCGAAGCAATTAACAAAGTTCTCATAACCATGCTCCAATGAATGATAGGGATTCACAAAACAAGTTGGCACACAATGTTGTTTTCAGCATTGTGGGCCTACAGGAAATCCGTTAAGTCCGCTACTAGGTTTACACCTTTCCGGTTAGTCTATGGTTTGGAAGCCATTCTCCTGATCGAATGCGAGATACCCTCTTTAAAACTAGCTGTTGAACTCCTACCAAACACTTCTGCTGAGGAATAATGTCTATTGTATCTTATGCAATTAGACAAAAATCGACGGGATGCTACCCTAGTCATAGAATCCTAGAAGAAACATATCAAGGCTCAATACAACAAGCATGTCAAGCCTCGCGTTTTCTCCGAAGGAGATCTAGTTCTCCT
Organism: Picea mariana; assembly: GCA_032191745.1. Classification (NCBI taxonomy): domain Eukaryota; kingdom Viridiplantae; phylum Streptophyta; class Pinopsida; order Pinales; family Pinaceae; genus Picea; species Picea mariana. The sequence goes on from JASDQU010106146.1 coordinate 117,551, forward strand.
CTACGAACAAGATCGAGATATGCTAGGAGCTGGAAAATTCGAAGCCATGTGGTGAGGTCCTTATATCGTTAGATGAGTTTTGGAAAAAGGAGCTTATGAGTTAGTAGATTACGATGGTATCCCTTTCAGTGAACCCAGGAATGGATTGTACTTGAAAAGTACTATGCATAAGATCACCTATGCATGAGTACTTTTATTTTTATTGTATCATACTTTTTGTGTGTTACTGTAGTTTGCTTTTGTCGTTATCTGGTCTCTGCCCTTATGTGACATTGTGTTTGATTTCCATATGTCAGAGTCTTTGCTACCCCACATTGGCTTCGCTAATGGAGCTAGCTATAGTACTCAGAACCTTGCTTCCACTGCATGGGCAATTTACACCCCTACAAACGAACTTGTCTCTTTATGAGGTGTGTGCCTTGGCCGTGCGACCAACAATATTACAGAGTATAGCGACGTTATCGAATTGTTGATTGATTCTATCTTGCTCGGTATCCGTCACTTGGTTGTGCGACTTGATTCGTAGCTCGTAGTACTATAGTTAAGTAATGTCTATGCTATTCGAAGTCCTACTTTGTTACGGGTGTATTTGCAAATTCGCCTCTTGGAACGTTATTTTGATTATATTGAATATCAACATATTCCTAGATGTCTAAATACATTGACTAATGCATTAGCTAACTATGTATTAGACAGACATTTGGGTCATTTATAAAGTAATCACATCAACTTTCACACAACACAAGATCAACTGGTAGAAGCCGTATGTATATATAACGATCGAAAAGTTTTTTACAAAAAATTTATGTCCGAGGACCAAAATTTCAAAATCTAAAGCTCATAGCTTCTACAAAGAGACATCATGGATGATGTTCACGATAACACATGACTTCCCAGGAAAACCTACGAAGCAGTCGGCCAATGGACTCTGACACTCCCACCGTATGATGCTGATAACGTCGTGGAACCTCTCCAAGAGACATGTCTAGAATGTCTGCTGTCAAACCCTCTAAATTTTTTTCCACTGCTTCATAATATTCAGTGTCCCATCATGGCACTGGAGCTACCTCTCCTCATCGCTGAATAGAAGAAGTACCAGGTGGTCGATAAGGCCCCACGTCTATGTCATTAAAAAGAAATTTTGTAATTAGACCTTGGCTGAACATAAAAACATTTGCATATGATAAAAATCACAAAAACATTGAAAAAGTAAAAAATGTGTACTTCTTACCAAGTTCCCCCCATTGAGCTCCCTCAAGCAGGGCCAAGTCCGAATCTCCTCGGAAGTCCAACCTAGCATAGGCATAATCATCGACCATCAGCATCTGTGGTCGCAACCAGTCGAAGAAGGCATCATTGTATTTGATGATTGGTCCAGCTACGTGCCGGACCATGAGCGGACACCACTTCAAAATTCTTGGATCCTCTGGAGCTGGTAAACCCCACTCAATCTGCAACCTCAGCAAGGGAACCCTCTCAAGAAAGAAGGACACCAACAATGACCTGTACCCGAATTGCTTTAGGTTGGCTCGCCTGCATTTAGTCAACTGCCTCTTCACGCTACGAAGGACTACATCTACCCAATTCAAAAATCGAGGCTCGGTACACTCTATGGCATACTGAAAGTAGCTCTGGAGAGCCATGTGAGGAGTAGCGCTCCTAGCCATATGAGAAATGGTGAACAAAATAGTGCGAAGGGTCAAATCCCGCACCCCCCAAATGGATACCTTTCCTTTGCTCCTTTCTACCTCTAGAACACAGTGCAAATGACATTATTCACTCATAGGAAACCCACCACTCCTGCTACCAATCAGGCTCACGTGGTACCCATGCCGTGACAGTACTATCAAGAAGTAAATGTCATAGATATCCAAGGACAATGTGTGGACCCCTACGTGGAATACTTGTTGGTCCGCGTCCCACATATGCACAAGGTACTCCAACAGTCTGACTTGGGCCCTCATACTTGGGATATGAAAGAATTACAAGAGACCACAGTCTCGCAAAGTGGCAATGGTGCCTGGTTTATTCCCAGCAATAGCATCATCTTCTTCATGCTCTCTTTCATGCCATTCCAGAACCATGGTGATAGCCAAATGCCTGCATAAGACACATAAGAAGAAGGTCAACAACTCTCTTCAACACTTGGTAACTTTTTCATTGAGCAAACTTCAAAGAATTTTTTCAATTTGCGGTTCTCGCAGGTTCCTTTGGGGCCACTTGCGAGAATGATGCATTGTTGCAGGTCCCGTGTGACTGGCCTGTGAGAATGGCTGAGTGCATTTTTAACCCCTAAAACAAACTCAAAAACATGAATTTTGCCAATGAAAATGAAAAATTGAACCATGAAAGGATAGAAGACAAGTATCTTACCTCAATGCTAGAGACGGTTCATTGAATGGATATTCATACCTCCCACAATCGAGCGTCGAAATTCAAGGGCAAAAGAGGGGTTTTGGACTAAAATATTGGCAAAGTTACAATGACTATGGTAAAAAGAACTTTTACCCACTTATATTTACTTCTACCATTTGTTATTGGTTTTTATAATTGTTTTATTTATTAAAACTAATGCCTAATACCCTCATGAGTGTGAATTTTGCAGACGTAACGACCTCGACGTTCATACACAGGGATACAGATATATTTTTCTCTTTTTCATCGCATGTTTGAATTGTTTTTTATGGTTTTTGCACAAAACCTCGAGCTTGGTCTTTGTCCATTCTCATGCTCGAAAATACATGAGAATGTGATCGAGCATACTTTTATCACTTTTTCGGGCTCAACAAGGTTATACGAAAAAGGAACCCCCCTAGAGTCCTCTTTAAGCTCTTTTCAGACTCTCTAAACATGAAAAGATTGTCGAGCGACCTTGCTATTTTCACGCTCGTTAAAGTATTTGAAGAAAGCATCTGTTGGGCAATAATTTATCTCTTTTTAGGTCTCATCAGACTATTTTATGAAAAAGGAACTGAAAGAGTCCTCTTTTAAGTATTTTTTCAGACTCTATAATCATGAAAAACCTTCAAGTTTTCTATCTTTGGACTCATTAAACAAACATTGACAGACCCGTAATGGGACCGAACCACTCCTTCCTAGGGTTCATTAAACATACTCCGAAGGACTCATCTAAAGGATGAGCTTACATCAACAAGCATATGTTATCCTCCTCAAGATTGCGTAAAAATAAAGAGGTACTCGCCAGAAATGGTGGGGGAAAATTTGGGAAAGGGATATGTTTTCGTATTCATGTTATTGGCAGTAAGTGTTTCTCTTGAACATGACACCCCCCTATTCATTATTTGAAGCCGGTTTGGGAAATCCATTTGTCTCTCATTCGATTTGCTACAAGGTCATACCTTGCATCGTCTCTGAGTCAATGCTGCCAAATAATTGGTCGTGTCATTCATATGTTCAAGAGAAGTCCATCTGAAACCTCTATTGAGTCAGCCATCTGCAGTTGTCCATTCTCTCTGTGTCAGCCTTCCGTGTGTCCAGTCCAATTCACATCATACTCTGTTTCGCCTTCAAAATCTGTTACTCATTTTGTGTCATTGATGGGGGATACATCAAGGCCCTCCTGTGATGAGTTTTTTTCTGTCGACTCCAGCTCATTATCTGGAAACAAGACTTAGAAATTCTTTGGTACCTTGGAACTTGCATGCCTCAATGGTAGGTTTCCTCGCTTTCGACAGTGGGTTTTCATCATTGATCCCTGATCAGTATAGTCCATCGGATGTTCGACCTCAACTCATTTATTCACATCTGGTGGATTATACTAGTGTACCTTGGGAGTCATTGACATTAATGATGATTTCCCTCGCACTTGTTAATGGTTTCATCAATGACTGGTAATCAAGTGGTTTCTATCATGTTCGACTTCGACACATGTAATCACATGGTTAGATTCGTACTTTTGGTTTATGGGATTGAAGACCTTGGATCTTATATCTTTGGTCCAGGTTGTGATGGGATATGTATAATTTGTTGACACATAGATCCACTTTATATGTCTCATGGCTATGACATCTCAATTTGAATTTTCTTGCATAGATCCATAGTGTATTCTTGGTGGCTATGCGATATTTTGACGGCATGGATCCACGGTGTATGATCAGTGGCCATGACCTATGTTTATTATGTTATCAATCTATGATCTGAGTATGGGACCTCAGAACTAGTGTGATATTATGCAGATGCTTGGTTGTTTGCAGGTTTTCGATTAGGTGTGCTCCTGGTTTCTGACACACACATGCAGTTTACAAAGTATTTCGGCTGTCACTAATTCCGGCCTCATACTTTGGGGGGAATTATGTTACCCATAATTTTGGTCATCTTGATGGTGTATTAACAATGATGTACTCAGGCTCCCAACGACAACTTTCCCCTGAGAAAAGTGGCATTCATTTCCTTCCAGAAAACATATTTTTAAAGATAGTTCACAGGCTGCTTATAGCCTAGGGTGAGAGAATGACCCATTCTTGCAGGCCACCTTCAGCTAGGGTGTGAACTTCTCGCACTTTGTTATACACCTAGGGTGCAAACTTGTTCTCAAGCTTGGAAAAAGGAAGAAGTCTCGAGGGTTCTAGAAGGGAATCTTCTAGAAAATGGGTTGGCATTCGAATGGTTATCATTTTACTGGTTTCCTTGATTTGGTGGGATCATTCTCATCCATGTAACCATCTCATCCTCTCCTATATATTGATAGGATTCTCATGGAAAAGGTTAAGCAAGATTGATTGGAGAATTGGTGAAGGAATTGTGTGAAGAACCCAGCTTGAACAGGAGCTTGGAGACTCTAGCAAGTCTATCAAGAGGAATTGTATCTTCTTCATGCAAGGATCGAGCAAGTGTGTGTGTTGGAACCAAGAGTCACAGAAAGGAAGCTTGCAACATCAAGGCGATCAGGTTGTATCTTCTACTTTCGATTAATATGATACGACGACATGTCCTTTTCCCATAAAGACATTCTTCATTTATTGTGTAATTCCTTGATCATACACATAAGTTGGTGATTGAATACATTTTGCTATCTTCACTTTGGTTGGTTTGTGTTGTCTTGGTCTTGACCTCACAAGAGAACTGGAGTGAAGCGGGAGCAACAAAGACCCCAGGAAGCGATACAAAGCTATGTTACTTGTTCCTCCTTACTAGCTAATTCAATGGTCATAACTTAGGGAAAGAGTCATGTCCTGTCCTATTTTGTTCTAGATCCAGGTGGATCTAGGGAGATCTGTTAGTGTCCACACCTACCGATTAGTCCGATAACAAGGGGTGATCGGATTTAGGGAAAACATAAAGGCTAAGGGCTAATACTTCTCAAGTAGGATGCTAAGGAAAAGCAAGTATATCAAACAGGTGAAGATGATCAGTTGAAAACTATGAGTCGAAAGAAAAACTTACGATCAAGTCTACAAAAAGGAGAGAAACAGGAAAAATTACAGACCTAGGTAGAAAACACAGACCCACAAGACCCTGACAAGTTTATGTGCTAACAATGTGATTCCTTTGGTGATGCTTGAAATCATGCCACCTGTCCAACTGCCTACATTACATCTGGTCTAGATGTTGTCACATATAATAAGATACTAATCATTGACCTGTATTTTCTATGATCTGTAGACTTTGAATCATCATCTTTTATCAACTTGCAACTAGTTTGCATAGGAGTGGTAACTAGTTTGCAATCTTCCATTCCGAACCTCTTTAGCATTTCTCTAATATACTTAGTTTGAGAAATAAAAATTCCTTGGTTGCTTTGACATATTTGAATACCCATAAATAAGGATAGTTCTCTAAGTAATGACATTTTAAATTCATTATGCGTATCCTTTGAAAATTTATGGCTTAACCTGTCATTAGTACTTCCAAAAAAAATATCATCAACATAAATTTCAATTAATAAATACTACCTTGAGTTACCTTGATGTAGAGGTTGTTGTCTGTGCTTCCTTTCCATAGTTCGTAGGGAGTTTTTTCATTGTTGTTTCTGAGAATTACTCTGTTTTTAATGGGAACTGATGTATGCACTGGATGTGTCCAAAAACTATCTGTCAATTTGGAATCCATTAGCATTGTTCGAGCCATTTCCTGTGTAATTATCATCCATTATGATAATGTTCCTTTGTCTCTAAACCAATCTATGAATCCATGCTCTTGTACACTGTCATATATCTGTCCAAACCTACTAGCTGTTCTTACAAATCCATCTCTGTCCATACTATCCAAGACTCTACTTGCGCAACTGTCCATAATGATGACCCATTTATCACTATACTATCATGAAGTCTTGATTAATCTATCAAACTATACTTCTACTAACTAACTTTTCTGGATCTGTCTTTTCAAACTCTGCAAGCTTCTTGAAGAATGGTTCTTTGGTATGTCACAACTATTGCATAGACTCCCCGTGTCTAATATTCATATTACCTGGGAGTCTCTAAGACGGAAGGCTCAGAAACATTCCTACTCTGATGTGTATTCATCATCATCTTAATTGGTAGACTCATCATCATATTCATTGGTAGATTCATCATCTCTCTGAGCTCTGACTTCTTTCTTTCTTTCTATGGATTCATCTTTCACTACAATTCCTGAAAGTACAATCTCTTGAACCTGTTCCTTATTTACTTGCCCTTCTTTTCTTTTAATTATTTTCCAAACCTTCTTGTATCTAGCATATTTCTTTTTCTCTGTAGAATTTTCTTCATCTTGTTTTATTTCCAATCTTGTGATCTCTGGGACCTGGTCTTTGTTCACCTGTTCTTCGTGTTTTCTTATCCATACTTTCTTATATATGATATCNTCTGAGCTCTGACTTCTTTCTTTCTTTCTATGGATTCATCTTTCACTACAATTCCTGAAAGTACAATCTCTTGAACCTGTTCCTTATTTACTTGCCCTTCTTTTCTTTTAATTATTTTCCAAACCTTCTTGTATCTAGCATATTTCTTTTTCTCTGTAGAATTTTCTTCATATTGTTTTATTTCCAATCTTGTGATCTCTGGGACCTGGTCTTTGTTCACCTGTTCTTCATGTTTTCTTATCCATACTTTCTTATATATGATATCAGTGTTCTCTTTCATGGAAGTATTGATCATGCTTCTACAATCACTAGCTATGTGTCCATAGTTATGACATTTGTAACATTCAATGTTATGTGGGGCCACATATGCACTTTGTTCTTGAACATTTCTTTTATAATCCTGCAATTTGCAACCTTATGTCCAAAATTAGTACAATAAAAACAATGACCATAAAATAAATTTGCATACTTGGGAGTGAAAGATCTTCTTTGTGGTGTAGTCCTTCTGAATTTCTTCCTTGATTGATCATGATCATGATTGAAGCTTATTTGTGGCTTGAACATGAATGGTCTTCTTGAATATGTATCTTCAATAGTTTTCTTAGATTATGGTTGACCATGATTCCTTCCTTTGAGTACTTTCGTATAAATCTTTCTATTTTCTTCATTCTTCTTTTCTATCAACCTTTAGTGCTTCTCTTCATTCTCTATAACTGATGTGGATTTTTCTGTCTCTTCAACATTCTTGTTGAGCTTGACGATTTTACTTCTCAATGTGACAAATTCTTCTTCAATCTTCTCAACCTCTTCTTCTTTCTTCATTATCTGAGACTTCATGACTTCTTCTGTTCTTTTCGCTTCTTCAAGATGAATTTCTTCTTCAAGTCCTTTCTCTTCTTTACCAAACTCTACCTCAAGCTGGTTTAGATCGTTAGTTCTTTCCTTAAGATGATCTGTCAATATATTCTCTCTCATTTATGCTTCTTCCTTGTATGCTTCTATGTTGGCTTCCAAATACTGCTTTTGATATTCAATATTTTCTTCGATCTTTCTGGCTTCTTCAGCTAAGTTCTTAAGTTCTCGATGACCTGTTGGGATTCTCAAAAAATGTGAACACTTTCCTTTTGTTTCATCAATTCTTTCTTAAGTGACTTGTTTTCTTCTCTTAGTTCATCTAAAGCACTAATCAATTCTGATTTATAATTGTCTTCCTTTTCAATTAGTTTTTCTATCTCATTTCCTTCAAGGAATTCCATTTCAAGATGTCTGTGTTTTTCACAATTAAATCCAAACAACATACCTTGATTGATTATGTAATCTTCATCTTTTGATTCTGTTTGACATGGTGAACATATTTCTTCTTGATCTATACCTTCATCTTCTATGGAATTTTCTAAATCTGTGATGTGTGAAGAATATATGTCATGTAACTTATCCCAAAGTTCTTTGGCTGATGAACATTTACCAACCTTTTCTCTTACCGAATTAGGTAATCCTTCCCAAATGAAATCCATTTCTATTTTGTTGTTCTTCTTCAATTCCTTCTTGGATGCAGTCTTTTCCCTTTTTGAACTATCATATCCTATAACAACTGATAGCCAAATATAATACCCCTATGCATGTAAAAATACTTTCATCCTTCCACTCCATAAATCATACTTTAAACCATTTTGACCATTAAATAGTGGTACTCCATTCTCACAATAATCCATGATCTCCTTCCAGTGGTTAAACTGTTTCATGAATGAACCTGCTCTAATACAAATTGTTGGATTACTGAGAGGGGGGGTGAATCAATAATAGAGCAATTTAATCCTTTTTCACCATAAAATGCAAGTGTTATATCAATGTAGAATTATCATCCAATAGTTGCAGAGTAAATAAACAATGAACAAATGAGCAATCACACACATACACAGTACACTAGTGTTTTACATGGAAACCCAGAGCGAGATAAAACCACAAAATGATTTTTCTTATATGTCTTTAAGAATTACATTCATTGGAAGAACCAACTTCCTTTGTTTTCCAGCTACAACTGGAAGGAGGCTCCAACCCCCTAGTGTCTCAGGCTACAACTTGAGGGAATCTCCAACTCCCCAATTCTCTAGCTACAACCAGAAGGAGGCTACAACCCCCTATATTCTCTGGCTACAAACACTTGTCCTTGCCCCATCCAACCACCCTGAAATATAAGTAGAATGATGGAGCCACTGTCACACTATTACCGTGAGATATACTGTTGTAAACCTGTACCAATCAACTTGCACCAAAAAACCTATACTAATAACCTAAACCATACATCAACCATGCATCAACCTATACCTCAACCTGTAATCAACTTGTACCATAAACAAGTGCATCAACCATGCGCCAACCTGTACCTCAACTTGTACCATGAACAAGTGCATCAACCATGCACCAAACCTGTACAAATAACATGTCGAAACAACTTGTCCAAACAACCTATCACAATAACCCGTATCATCAAAATTATCAACCAAATCAAATCTACTCACCAAGATCAATCACCAAGAAAACTCTCAAATATGTGCATCAACCAAGCATAACACACCAACTCATAATCAACACCAAGATCAATATGTGCTTCTAACAATATACCAATACAGGTATGCTACATCATCCATAAACCATTGTTATACATTATTTTCATCATCCCTATGACCATTAATGATGTAAACCTATATGTTGACTTTAGAGGGGTCAGTGGCCTGATTTCCTGAAAAAAGAAGGGAGAAGAACTTTTCTTGAGAAAATAAATTGCATTCTCCTTTGTAAAAACCCTATTAAAGAAGATGTTCGTAGGTTGTTATATAGGTAGGGTGCGAAAATGCCTAATTTTCGCAGGCTGCACCATAGCTAGGTCGCAAAGTGTTCAAATGTTGCTATATAGGCAGGGTGCGAAAATGCTCATACGTGGGAAAAACACGCATCTTATAGATGCTTCTAGAAGGAGAAACTTCCATGGTGAGGTGGCATCCGAATGGTTTGGATCTTACTCACTTTCATGATTTAGTGAGATCATCCTAACCTCCTCACCTTATCCTCTTCAACTTATAAAAGAAGAGGAGCTCTCATGGAGAAAGTTAGCTTTTGGGATTACCTTGGATTGGATTGAGCTTTGGAGATTGTTAGCTTGGCTAGATGACACATTTTGTCAAGATAGATTGTGAATATTATCAGATCTATGTTCTCAGAACTTGGAGTGGAAGTGTGTGGGGAACGAAGGAAAATTGGAAGGGACCTTACGACATCAAGGCCATGGTTGTAATCTCTCTTTCACATTTAATATGATACAATAATATGATTCTTTCCTATAAATCTTGTTGTGTTTTATTGTATGATTCCTTGATCACATACATAGGTTTATATTGAGTTTATGCTATTACTATCACTTTGGTTGGTTGCATTCGTTTGCAGGTTCATCATTGTATGAGCATTGGAACAGAGCTAGGATGGCGATGGAAAGAGGAAGCAACGTTTAAATGGTATGTTACCTATCCCTCTTTAGTTAGTAAATTCAATATCTAAAAATTAAGGAAAGCATCATGTTCTAGTGTGTTTTGTTCTAGATCTAGGTGGATCGAGGGAGATCATTTAGTGTTTTCACCTACCGATTTATCCTATAGCAACCATGTGTCAAAAATACTACTAACAAGTGCCTCCAACCATGTACCAAGTATGTACCAATCATGTATCAACTACTCATCAACTACGACTCATCAATTTTTACCAACATCATCAACTATACACCTCATGTATGTGCCAATTCATCAACTACTTGTCTCAACCATGTACCCAACATTTACCTCAACCAAAATCCCTCATCAATTTCATCATCCAAATCTGATTTGTAACTCTATAATAGACCTGGTATATATGATCACATACCTTCAAACCTTCCTTAACTTTAACAACAAGAGACTGTCATTTTCATCAAACTTCACTTTAGTCTCACATGACTAATTTTGGATTAGTCAACAACCCTAACTTGAAATAATCATAACTTTGTACTTGTAATGAATAAAGATATGAAAATAGTACACAATGTTCTTTAGTGTCTTTTGTGTAATGGCTCCAGGTTTCACTTCTTGGAACCTCTCATAAAAGGAGTGATAGAAAAAATGACATACCTTGTTGAATTATGGCTTATTCTAGAGAGAGAACTTGTAGAGTGTTCCCTGCATAGAATATTTGTTGTATGGATATGAAAATTGTACACAGAATACTACAGAATGTACTCTAACCAACAAATTTTTTCTTACTGAATTTGGATCTGTTATGAATAAGTTATGATGTTTTTACCTGAAACACCTGTTTTAGACTAGTTTCAAGACTAGCCACAAACCCTATTTTCCATGGAGTTTAACTCCAAAAATACAATGACCCACAAGATTAAATTTGTACCAAAACTACTTGGATATGTTTCCTCAATGGCCTCCCAATTTCATGGTCTGAATCATTCTAGAAAAATAGTTATTGCGAAAATGCTGAGATGACCTGTAAATAACGTACCTTAGAAAGCATGATCAAAAGAATTTATCCTCCCTTGAATTCTGACCTTCTTTAATTCACCTTCCCTATAAAATTCAGCTGGTTACCTCATTCACTTGTAGATATTCAATATTCTCAAGTCTGATTAAAATGAGAGAGTCTTGCCTCTTATTTATACTTTCATGTAGCTTCCTCAAGGGTTTACCTTTTAACCATCTTAACCCACTTTCCTTATTTTAGGGTTAACCCACTTCTAATTTCTCCATTAAATTTATTGTTTACAAAATTTCTTTTGTATTCACTTTGAATTATATTACACTCATCACTTCACTTTATTATTTGTTGGACACACCTACCACACTTAGAGGGGGGGTGAATGAGTGTGGGGATCTTTTTCCCAAAACTTCCCTCTTACACAAAAACTCCTTAGTTAACATTCAACATTTGCTCATTACTCATTACTGTCATTTATAATTAGTTATATGTGAATACATATCAGTAACATATATCAGCAACATATCATCGACAAATCATCTCCATAAGGAACATGAAGAACACAAGATGTATGTACAATTTTTCCTTTTATTATGGACTTCAATCCGGGGGTTTTTCAGCAACAAATGAATAGAGTACAAATCTACAAGAGCACCGGCTCTATATGCAAGACTAAGCTTACATTCGCAGCACCAACTGAGATGAGGAAACATTCCTCAATAGATATCAATCTGTTAACATAAACAAGTGCATCAACCATGCACCAACCTGTGCCAAACAACCTGTAATCGACCTGTACCATAAACAAGTGCATCCAACCATGTACCAAGTATATACCAATAATGTGTCAAATACTCATAAAAAATGACTCATCAATAAGTACCAACATCATCATCTATACACCTCATGGATGTGCCAACTCATCAACTGCTTGTCTCAACCATGACTAGTTTTGGATTAGTCAACAACCCCAACTTGAAATAATCATAAATTTGTACCTGTAATGAATAAAGATATGAAACTGATACACAATGTTCTTCCATGTGTTTTATGTAATTCCTCTAGGTGGCACTACTTGGAACCTCTCAGAAAAGGATTTATAGAAAAAATGGCATACCTTGATGAATTATGGCTTATTCTAGAGAGCGACCTTGTAGAGCGTGCCCCACACAAGATGTTCTCTTAATTGATATGAAACTATTAAAAACCATACTACAGACTATAATATAACCAAAACATTCAGTCTTACCTAATTTGGATCTGTTATGAAGAAGTTATGACGTTTTTTACCCGAAACACCTGGTTTTGACTAGTTTTAGGACTAGCCACAAACCCTATTTTCCACGGAGTGTAGCTCCCAAACTACAACGACCCACAAGCTTAATTGTTTACCAAATACAATTGGGTATGATTTCTCAATGGCATAGCAATTTCACTATCTGAATCATTATAGAAAAAAAGTTATAGTGAAAATGGTGAGATGACCTGTAAATAACATGCCTTAGAAAGCACCATCAAAAGAATTTATCCTTCCTTGCATTTCAGCCTTATTTCCTTCACCTTCATTCTGAAATTTGGATTAGATATACTTGGTTACCTTA
>JASDQU010106146.1:160196-179592 GCA_032191745.1 Picea mariana
CAATGACATAAACTATGAGTAACACGGATATTGATTATACTTAACAAGAGCATATACCTAATAATGAACACACACAACTTACACATATATGGTAATGTAAATTGTACAAGTAAGGTATGAGCTTTAGTTATGAGTATTACATAGTTATCACATCTCTATAATTGTGTTGTTTCTATTACAAGCATGGATGAGTTCCGTGTATTCTATGAACTATTCATCACAAGTAACTAATATGAGGTAAAGTATAGCTAATAACAAGAATAACTAGGTGATAACAATGCTTGTTACATTTATAACTAGTAGCTTAAGAATGAAATGGAACACATTAGCTATGAAATCTTATTAACTCCACATATTAGGGATAATACATATGTGATTAGTACTGAACAACTTATACTACTCATATCTTATGGATATCCTTATAACGGATCGGAGATTAAGTCAAATTATTATGCTTACTTTACCCTTGTTTCTTATAAGCAGGTTGTTGAATAAGACTATTCTATATATACCATTTCTTTGATTATGCTAGTAAGAGGTTAGATCTTGAACTATCAACATTATGGGTGTTGGATTACTGAGGGGGGGGGTGAATCAGTAATAGAGATATTATACCAATTATTAATCCTTTAAACCACAAAGTACATTCTTTTACTTATTCAACCATGTTCATCTTTTCATCATCAATATCTTATTGTATCATAAGCATTAACATTAATCAATGCATAATAAACAATAATAAACACATCCACACAATGCACAATACACCAATATTTACGTGGAAACCCAATGTGGGAGAAAACCATGGAATTATTTTCTTATATGTCAAGAATTACATTCAAGGAAGCACCAACTTCCAATTCTCTAGCTACAACTGGAAGGAGGCTCTGATCCCCCAGTTTCTCAAGCTACAACCTGAGGAAAGCTCCAACTCCCCAATTCTCTGGCTACAACCAGAAAGACACTACAACCCCCTATGTTCTCCAGCTACAATCAGAAGGTGGATGCAACCACCTATCCTTTCCCCGTCCAACCTCCCTAAAATATAAGTAGAATGATGGAGCCACTGTCACACTATCACTATGAGATATACTGTTGTAAATCTATACCAATCAACTTACAAAAAACAACCTGTAACAACTTGTACCAATAACCTATGCCAACATGTACCATGCATCAACCTGTACCTCAACCTGTACCATAAAAAAATGCATCAACCATGCACCAAACCTGTACAAATAACCTGTCCAAACAACCTATCACAACAACCTATCTCATAATTCTTATCAACCAATTCATATATACTCACCAAGATCAATCACTAAGACAACTCTCAACCATATGCACAATATCACCAAGATGTGCATCAACCAAGCATATCACAACAACTCATAATCATCACCAAGATTAATACGTGCTTCTATTAATATACCAAGACAAGTATGCTACATCATCCATAAACCATGTGTCAACAATACGACTAACAAGTGCTTCCAACCATGTACCAAGTATGTACTAATGATGCATCAACTACACATCAACTATGACTCATCAAGATGTACCAACATCATCAATTATACACCTCATGTATGTGCCAACTCATCAACTACTTGTCTCAACCATGTACTCAACATGTACCTCAACCATATACCAAATACATATACCAATTGTTGTTCCTGAGATTAAACTTAAGGCTCAATAAATAATGTCAGGCATTAGGAAATTAAGGAATGATTTTAGAATGATTTTTCTTCCGTTAGTTGTGTAAAAATTAAGTCCTCAAATGAAATTAATAACTGAACAAAACATAGGCCATATTTTGTCGTCTGAGCCAATTTATCATAAAGGATGACGAAGGATAAAATTACAAAACTATTAAACAAATTAATGCATCAATGATAGAAGAATCTTACTTTGTTTATAGTAGAAGAAAGAATGGAACACACCCCTGAAAGGATATATAATGTGGCGATCCAAGTAGCTTGCAGGTCTTGTATTTACTAATAGAAAATACAAAGGAAAAAATGTTTACTATTAGATAACTAAATGAAATGTAATCATAGTAAATGTTGTACTAAGTTGCAATCATTCATTTATCAAGGAGTAACATAAAGAGAACTAGAGATATGGAATACAAAGAGAGCACATAACTCAAACAACACAAAATTTGGAATCCCTGTCTTCACTTGTATTAATACTCAAAAAGGATGATATTTCTTAGTTACAATATGGAAAGAAGCACCCTGTGATTAACCTTAGAAATTTATATTTATACAAAAGGTTCTCAACGTTAAATGGTTGGAATTCCCCTTATTTCTAAAATAGTAAAAATTAAAAAATGTAAAATGTGAAATGCTTCACATGCATCTTTTCCGTCGGTCTCCTCATTATGCTGGAAGAGGCGTTTTTCTCTCTAGTTCTCCATCTCCAAAACAGATAATGTACATAAGTTATCTCATTTGTTTCCAGTGGTGCTACCTTTTCCTTGCTTAATACATTTGATGCATCTGCTCACAAATTGCGCCACCAGCCTAGAGGGCTCTATTAAATTATTAGCCTCAAAAATATATAATTTATTTTCCAATTGAGGAAATCTTTCTTCCATTCGTCTATCTTCTGAAACTATAGACTGTAATTGCAGACTAGGCTTCACTAACCATCTATTTATTTGAATAATATCAACCTGTTTTATCTGTGAGATTTCATCCTGAGCCTCTTCCATATTTGTCTTAATGTCAAGTTGATGTTTTGTTATGTCAATATGTCCCATTACTCTAGAGCCATATTATTTATCAAGGCCTAATGATTCTTTTTTGAGTGAGTGGAAAGCCTCTTCACAAGACTCCTTCACCTCCTTAGCAATTTTCCTACTTTAAGTTATGCTAGATTCCTAGGTATTTAGTATTATATCACCTCTGGTCCTTTTCAGAATGAACAACCTGGAATCCATAGCTACTCCTTCTTTTTTTGACAACACAACTGCTTCTTGAAAGGTAGTCCAGGCAATAATAGCCTCTCTCTCTCTCTCTTAAACAAATGTTATTTAATGCTTGATCTATCACCTGAAAATGATCTTGGATAGTTTTAACTTTAGTGAGAATCCTTTGTTGTGCTGCTTCTAGTTCCTTTCGCACTTCCAATGCCTGATCTTGGAGCATTTTTATATATACAATCATGTTTTTGGTAGAGCTTACTTTGGCTTGTAGTTTCCTTACCAACTCATCTTGCTGGGTGGCCCATCCCTGGCTCGCCTGTATATTCATGTGCATCTCCTCGAGGATGGATTTGAGCTACTTGATTTCCTGTTTGTTGTTGGGTCTAATATGCTCGAAGCCTTTATTGACCTCACTCCAGACATTCTTTTATATAGTCTTCATTTGATTCTACAATTGGCTTATTTGTAGATCTTTCTGCTTCAGTCTTTCTTTCAAATTTCTGACTGAAAACTAGTTAGTTGTTTCAAAATCCCCCAGTGAACGTGCTACTTCTTTAGAAAAGTCTACCTCCTCCAAGGCTTCTCCATGAATTAGAACCCTGTGTCTTTTGACAACTGAACCTTCTTTTAGGTGCATTTCTCTCTTCACCACGACCTTCATTTTCTTGCTGAAAAATAAATTGGAAGGAGGAAACTCTTCAACCGAAATGGGTGTGAGGTCTTCTATGAATACTACCTCTACATTTGGATTCCATATGGTGAATTGTAATGGTGTGATGAACTGGATGGGGCTATCGATTTTGGTGGACGACTGTTTCCCAACTGCATTTGTAGTTGATTTATCTAGTGTAAACAATGGTCCTTAGTCTCCCTCCTTTGTCAGTGTCTCTGTTTGATCTTTGGCTTGGTCACTTGATAGATGTTTCTATGGGATATCCTCCTTCTGAGTCGACACCTCAATCTTCTCCAAAATTTCTCAGGATTCTTGTCTGCTGGAGCTTACTCCTTTTGAGCTTCGGGTCTCTCTTTGATGTGCAACTGGAGACGTCAGGGCTCCTCCTTGTAAAAATTTAGGGAGGCTACTTCTTCGGTGCCTCTGGAATTCATAAAATGCAATCATTTTATCGGGTGATAGAGCTCTAACATGGATCAAGACCTCTGGATAGGATCTCACTCCTCATAAAATATCATCTTGAGGATAATCTTCATGTTCATACCTTTTCAAATTGCAGTTGGTCATGTGATTACCCACGACCTTATGCGGGTCGTGCTTCTTGAATTCAATGTTAACTAGCTTTATTTCTTCCAAGGCCACAACCTCTAATTTAGAGTGACCGAAATCCAGTAGGGAAAATGTACCAATTTGTGGGGGAAATGAGGGCCATACCTTTTTCTGTACTTCTTTGATCTCCTTACTAATCCCACCGAGCACAATTTTTCGTGCAACCTCTCGTCACACTAGTCGGTCTGGTAAAAATTGTGGCAGAGCATATGGAGGAACTAAACAACCAAAAACCCTAATATAGGAGAAGTGTTCCTCGATGTACCAATCTGTTGTTCTTCCCAGGTTAGTCACAATTTTGTCGGAGATTCTAGGAGGTAGGTATCCATATATGGAGGTGTGCATCGACACCACTACCCAGTTGTAGATCTCATAAAATAAGTCCTTTTCCTTTTCTTTCCAAAGCTTCGAATGATAAATATGTATGGGTTCAACACTATTTGGAGTCCATCAGAAAAAAAGGCATCATGAAACAAACGATGTCCATAATATAAGATGACATGAAAAATTGGGCCAGTTTCCCCTTGGCTCTTAGTGAATGATATCTTGCAATATCGTGAACTAAATTGTTTGACAATATCTTTGCCCAGTCAAAAGAGTACCCTTCTACTACTGTGTGTATAATAGGTACCCACAATAAAAATAAATGAGTTTTGTTTTACATTCTGTAGAGCCTACACATCAGCATTTCTATGTACATTATGTGGGGTTCTAGTGCGACAACTAGGTATATACCATGGGAGTCTACTCTAAACTTTTCGGGGCAAGAATACTAGTATTTTAATAAATCAGGAAGGTTTTTTCTATATTGGTAACATTCCTTCTTGTTGAAGTATACTAGGAAATTTTCATTGTAAACGAATTGGATACCGGAGACAATTTGTACATCACCTGTAGATGTTCTGGCCTAGAAGACCCAACTGCGACCTTTTTCAAATAGAAAATAGTCCTGGTTGGGATATCTACGTGGTCCATCGCCCAACTGATCATATCATTGTAGGGAAAGAGCTTAGGCCTTGTCGCTATCTTCTGTAGCTCTGACTGAACAACAATTTTTTATTTGGTAGATATGTACTCCTTCTTGTTGTCACTTGAATCATATGAGAAATTCACCAATTAATATTATAAGATGTTGAATACAGAGACAATTTGTACATCACCTGTAGATGTTTTGGCCTAGAAGACCCAACTACAACCTTTTGCAAATCGAAAATAGTCTTGGTTGGGATATCTACGTGGTCTAATGCCCAACCTATCATATCATTGTAGGGAAATAGCTTAGGCCTTGTCGCTATCTTCTGTAGCTCTGACTGAACAACAATTTTGTATTTGGTAGATATGTCCTCCTTCTCATTGTCGCTTGAATCATCTGGGCAATTTACCAATTCATATTGTAAGATGTTGAATACTTGTGTCCAGGATTTGGTGGTGTCTATGCTTATGGGTGAGGTGTCAGAGAGAACATCTGCATTATGGATCAAACTTTCACTAGTTGCTTTAGGTGCTTTCCATGGAGCCATGGTCAAGCCTTTGAACTCTGTTATCTGCCACAAGAAATGCATAAAATCCTTCAGCTGGAAAAACTTACTGTTCAGTAAAACACATAATGAAATTCAAATTCGCATCCCTTTTCCTTTAATCACATCGATCAATCAATACCTTTACTTACAAAGTATTTAATTTCTTTAATGAATCATATTCAAGCGGTGGCTCAAAATCTTATTTGGAATGATTTTTGTAAAGGCATTATTAATGGCATTTATTTTTGGTGGTTCATGCTCAGGAAAAACAAATACGAAAATTGAATCTATTTGAGTCATCATTAAGCGATGGATTAATTAAGAGATAATATTTGTTAAAGCATCGATTAATCATATTTATCATTAAGTAAATTTCGACATTTCAGCTCTCAAGAGATCTTATAACAGCCTGAGCTATAACTTAAGAAATGTGAAATCGCGATGTGATTAATTAAGTTTAATTGTGTTTAACCCTTTTAATTAATCATGATTAACCTCAAAGATTTTGGGTTTGGGGTCTTAGGATATTCTATATTAGTTCGAGCTATGTTCTCTGAATCGTGAAATCACGATTGATTAATTAATATTAATCACTTTTAACCTTTTAAAAAATCACGATTGTGATAAGGTTTAACATGAAATTGTGATAAGTTTTAACTATCATTAATCATTTTTAATTGTTTAATTAACCCAATTTAACTTAAGATAGTTTCACCACTTCGTATATCGGGACTTTGGAGTTCTTACATGTTGGACTTTTAGTATCGCGAAACCCCGAAACCCGACATTTCGAAGGTAGCCTTTAGTGATTTGACCTTTTAACGACTGGGCGGCTCCATAATGTTTAAGGATTTCAGATCATTGGATTCAATGGAAGACTTCATCAACGGTGATGTTCAAGTGCACAATTGTCCTTATTTAAACAAGAATGAAACTTATCTAAGTTTAAAGTTTAGAAAAATATATATGTTCCAACACCAATATAACCATAAAAAGTTCTCTAGCAATACATCACACTATCCATAACCAAATACCATAAACCTTACATCAAACCATGTGCCATAACCTCATTTTTATGTATCCTCAAGGATGTATCATTCATAAGCCAATCATATACCAATACCACTAACACATGTCTCTCACAATGCACCACAACATATGACAATAAATCAAACTAAATGCATTAACAATATACTTCAATAGATTTGTCTCAAAACTATTCTACAACAAGCCCTAAACTTCCAAGTGGGCATCCAACATATTACATGAAAAAACCTCAACCAGATTCATAAGTTCAACACTACACATATGAAAACCATACATTTTTTCTTCTTGTAGTATTCTGCTATCGCGTTTTTGCTGTCGCGAATCTCCTACCGTGATTTTTCTGCTGCACTTTTTCTGCTGCGGTTTTTCTATCACGATTTTTCTACCGCACTTTTTCTGCCACAATTTTTGTGCCACAAATTTTCTGCTGCACTTTTCCTACCGCACTTTTTTTGCCACATTTTTCTCGCCACACTTTTTCTGCCTCACTTTTCTCTATCAATAATACCTTCCCAAATAACCTTTCACAAAATAGATATTCAATGATATTTAATAGGTGCTAATGAGATATCCTTTATCTCTTATTTATACTTCCATGTAGCTTCCTCGAGGATTTACCTTCTAACCAACTTAACCCACTTTCCTTCTTTTAGGGCTAACCCACTTCTAACTCACTTTGATACAAATAGTAAATTCTCCATTTCTATTTGCAACTAACTTTAGTATTTAATTAATTTCTTTTACAACCACTTTGACTTATCCATAAATAGTAAACTCACCACTTGTTGCAACCACTTTATTATTTAAATAATTTCTCTTTGCAACCACTTTGACTACTTTATTATTTAAATAATTTATCTTTACTCACAACTTCTTGTTGCAACTAACTTTTCTACAATTAGTCAATTCATAACTTATTTTCCCTCAACTAACGTATTTTTGCAACCACTTTATTATTTAATTTATTTCTTGGTCAACCACTTTGACTATTCAATCTTCTCATCACAACTACTTTACCATAATTACCAAACTCACAACTTATTTTTGCAACTAATTTATTTTTAATTATTTTCTTAATGCAACTACTATACCCATGGTTAAATCCTAGTTACCATCAATTTGACCAGTACACTTCCTCTAGGAGCTTCTAGAATATTTGAATTATTTGACCTTCTAGGGGCTTCTAGTTAACTCATGAGGGTTCTCCAACTTCACAAGGCCATAACTCTCTAACCGTGAGGAGTTATGTGATGTTCCATATATCACCGGAAATGGAATGACATGTATTATCCATATAGAATAGTCTTACATACATATACACTGATCTTCATTACATTATTCCTCAACCAAACTTGGGTTCCTTACCCATGCCTCTAGAGCTACCATACACACTCAAGGGTTGACATCAATCTACAATATCACTCTCCAAAGTTTGACATCAATGAAAACCAACAATCCAAACCAATTGTACATCAATCTAAACCAACTGTATGACAATCTCCCCCTTTGGCATTTATGGAAACAACAACATTGATGGAAACACTTAGTCATGATTTCTCATACTCATCATCAATGTTTCTATCTCTCCCCCTTTGACATCAATGGAAATAACTATCTCTCCTTAGGGATACTCCCCCTGATTGAACTCTCCTTGGGGTTTCTCCCCTTGTCTAAATTCTTTTGATATTTTCTTTGTGTTTCTAAGCCTTTGATTACTCTCTCTCCCTTCATATGAATGATATCTCCCCCTCTGAAAAAGGGTATCACTCTAATGTAACACTGAAGTCATATCGCTCATTCTTCCCTTGTGACAATCTATCCCCTTGGAAACATGCCTTTTTGCTCTCTCTCCAAGTATCTAACTCTATATCCTGCATCTGATGAATCTCTTCCCATGGAATCATATCTCTATTCTTACCTCTCTATCTGATAACTTCTCTGAATGATATTTCTACCTATCCTTTTGGTTTTGTTTATCTCTCTTTACTTCTCTGCAAGATGTTGTGTAGAAAAAAATATAAGTCTTCATGTACCTATTTCCTTTTGGAGTTATTTTCCATTGGTGCTTCCTTGTGTAATCAACTGACATATATGAAAATCATTCAACTATTCTCGTGTAATTATCATCCATTATGATAATGTTCATTTGTCTCTGAACCATTCTCTAAACCAATCTACAAATCCATGCTCTCATCCACTGTCATATATCTTTCCAAACTTCTAAGTGTTCTTATGAATCCATCTATGTCCATACTATCCAAGAATCTTCTACACAACTGTCCATAATTTTGACCCATATGTCACTGTACTATCATGAAGTATTCACTACTACAACTGATTAATCTATCATACTGTTCTTTTGCAAACTGACTTCTCTAAATATGTCTACTCAAACTCTTCAAGCTGCTCGAAGGATGGTTCTTTGGTATGTCTCAGCTACTGCATATACTCCCCCTATCTATCATTCATATTACCTGGGAGTCTCTAAGCCCAATGGCTTAGAACAATTCCTTCTCTAATGCAGAGTCATCATCATCTTCATCGATAGATTCATCATCTCTATGAACTATGACTTCCTTCTTTCTATCTATGGATTCATCTTTCACTACAATACTTGAAAGTACAATCTTTTGAATACGTTCCTTATTTACTTCTCCTTCTTTTCTTTCATTATTTTCCAAACCTTTCTGTATCTGACATATTCCTTTTTCTTTGTAGATTTATCTTCATCTCGTTTTATTTCCAATCTTGCGATCTATGGGACTTGGTATTTGTTCACCTGTTATTCTTGTTTTCTTATCCATACTTTCTTATATATGATATCAATGTTCTCTTTTATGGAAGTATCGATCATTCTTCTACAATCACGAGCTATGTGTCCTTAGTTATGACATTTGTAACATTCAATGTTACGTGGGGCCACATAAACATTTCTTATTTGAACATTTATTTTATAATCCTTGCAATATGAAATCTTATGTCCAAAGTTAGTACAATAAAAAAAATGACCATAAACGAAATTTACATACCTGGGAGTGAATGATATTCTTTGTGGGTAGTCCTTCTAAATTTCTTCCTTGACTGATCATGATCATGATTGAAGCTTCTTTGTGGCTTGAACATGGATGGTATTCTTGAAGATGTATCTTTATTAGTTTTCTTAGATTCTGGTTGACCATGATTCCTTCCTTTGAGTACTTCTGCATAACTCTTGTTCTTTTCTTCATTCTTATTTTCTAGCAACCTAGAATGCTTCTCTTCATTCTCTATAAATGATGCGTATGTTTCTATATCTTCAACATTCTTGTTGAGCTTGGAGATTTTACTTCTCAATATGACAACTTATTCTTCAAGCTTCTCAACCTCTTCTTCTTTCTTCATTATCTGAGATTTCATGATTTCTTCTATTCTCTTCACTTCTTCAATATGGATTTTTAATGTGATTATTTCTTCTTCAAGTCCTTTCTCTTCTTCACCAAACTCTTCCACAAGCTGGTTTAGATCATTATTTCTTTCCTTAAGATGATATGTCAATATCTCCTCTCTAATTTCCGCTTCTTCCTTCTGTGCTACTATGTTGGCTTCCTAATACTGCTTTTGATCTTCAATATTTTCTTCGATATTTATGGCTTCTTCTAGCTGAGTTCTTAATTTCTTGATGACTTGTTGGGCTTCTTCAAAAATTTGAACACTTTCCTTTTGTTTCATCAATTCTTTCTTGAGTGACTTGTTTTCTTCTCTTTCTTTTCTTAGTTCATCTAAATCACTGATCAATTCTTCTTCATAATTGTCTTCTATTTCAATTATTTTTTCTGTCTCATTTCCTTCATGGCATCCCATTTCAAGATGTCAGTGTTTTTCACAATTAAATAAAAACAACATACTTCTATTTATTATGTACTCTTCATATTCTGAATATGTTTGATATGATGAACATCTTTATTCTTGATATGTACCTGCATCTTCTTTGAAATTCTCTGAATCTATGATGGGTGAAGAATATATATTATGTGACTTATCCCAAATTTCTTTAGTTGATGAACATTTACCCGCTTTGTCCTTTATTGAATCATATAGTCCTTCCAAAATGAAATCCATTGCAATTTTTTTATTTCATTTGAGTTCCTTATTTAATGTAGTCTTTTCCCTTCTTGAACTATCTTATCCTGTAACAATTGATTTCCAAATATCATACCCATGCTCCTTTAAAATTACGTTCGTCCTTTCGCTCCATATCTCATACTTTAAACCATTATGAACATTAAACAATGGTACTCCATTCTTAGAATAATCCATGATCTCCTTCTAGTGGTTAAACTATTTCCTGAAGGAGACGACTCTTATACCAATTTTTGGATCACTGAGAGGGGGGTTGAATCAATAATAGATATATTATACCAATTATTAATCCTTTAAAACACACAGTATATTCTTTTACGTATTCAACCATGTTCATATTTTCATCATCAATATCTTACTGTATCATAAGCATTAACATTCGTCAGTTCATAATAAACAATAACAAACACATCCCCACAATGCACAATACACCAATATTTATGTGGAAACCCAATGCGAGATAAAACCACAGAATTATTTTCTTATATGTTAAGAATTACATTCAAGGAAGCACCAACTTCCAATTATCCAACTACAACTATAAGGAGGTTCCAGCCCCCTAGCTTCCCAGGCTATAACCTGAGGGAATATCCAACTCCCCAATTATCTGGCTACAACCAGATGTTATCGGACTAATAGATAGGTGTGGAAACTAACAGATCTCCCTAGATCCACCTGGATCTAGAACAAAACAAGACAGGACATGACTCTTTCCCTAAGTTTTGACCATTGAATTAGCTAGTAGGACGGAACAAGTAACATACCTTAGTATCGCTTCCTAGGGTCTCTGTTGCTCCTGCTTCGCTCCGGTGCTCTTGTGAGGTCAATACCAAAACAACACAAATCAACCAAAGTGAAGATAGCAAAATATATTCAACTGTCAACTTATGTGTATGATCAAGGAATTACACAATAAAGTGAGAATAGCTTTATGGGAAAGGGACATACCACTGTATCATATTAATTGAAAGTAAAGATTACAACCTGATAGCCTTGATGTTGCAAGCTTCATTTCGATGGCTCTTGGCTCCAACACACACACTTGCTCAATCCTTGCATGAAGAAGATCAAATCCTCTTGATAGACTAACTAGAGTCTCCAAGCTCCTATTCAAGCTAAGTCCTTCACACAATTCTTTCACCATTTCTCCAATGAATCTTGCTTAACCTTTTCCATGAGAATTCCCTCAATATAGGAGAGAATGAGATAGCTACTTGGATAAGAATGATCCCACAATATCAGGGAATCTAGTACAAGGATAACCATTCGAATGCCAACCCATTCTTCTAGAAGATTCCCTTCTAGAACCATCGAAAATTCATCTTTTTCCCATGCTTTAGGATGATTTCGCACCCTATCTATTCAGCACAGTGCTAGAAGTTTGCACCCTATCTTAAGGTAGCCTGCAAGAATGGGTCATTCTCGCACCCTAATATATTAGCATCCTACGAACCCTCTTCAAAAGTGAGTTTTCTAGGAAGAGATGAAGGTAACTTTTCTCAGGAGAAAGTTCTTAGGAAGAGCCTAAGTACACCATCATTAATACACCATCATGATGATCAAAATCATGGGTAACACCAGAAGGAGGCTACAACCCCCTATGTTCTCTGGCGATAACCCGAAGGTGGCTACAACCATCTATCCTTTCCCTGCACAACCGCCCTAAAATATAAGTATAATGATGGATCCATTGTCACACTATCACTGTGGGATATACTATTGTAAACATGTACCAATTAATATGCACCAAACAACTTGTACCAATACCTTGTGCCAAAATTACCATGAATCAACATGTACCTCAACCTATAACATAAACAAGTGCATCAACCATGCACCAAACTTGTACAAGTAATTTGTCACAACAAACTGTCCAAGCAACTTGTCTCATCAATCTTATCAACCAAATCAGATCTACTCACCAAGATCAATCACTAAGACAACTCTCAACCATATGCACAATATCACCAATATGTGCATCAACCAAGCATATCACAACAACTCATAGTCATCACCAACATCAATATGTGCTTCTAATAATATACCAAGACAAGTATGCTACATCATCCATAAACCATGTGTCAACAATACTACTAACAAGTTCCTCCAACCATGTACCAACTATGTACTAATGATGCATCAACTACACATCAACTATGACTCATCAAGATGTACCAACATCATCAACTATATACCTCATGTATGTGCCAACTCATCAACTACTTGTCTCAACCATGTACCCAACATGTACCTCAACCATATACCAAATACATATACCAATATAATGATCAAAAGTTTTCTAGCAATACATCACACTATACATAACCAAATACCATAAACCCTTACATAAAACCATATTCCATATCCTCACTTTTATGTAGCCTCAAGGATGTATCATTCATAATCCAATCATATACCAAGACCACTAACAAATGTCTCTCACAATGCACCACAAGATATGCCAATAAATTAAACAAAGTGCACTAAAAAAATACTTCAATAGATCTATCTCAAAACCATTCTACTACAAGCCCTAAACTTCCAAGAGGGCATTCAATATATTTACGCGGAAAACCCTCAACCATATTCATAAGTTCAACACTGCACATATGAAAACCATACATTTTTTCTTCTTGTTGCGTTCTGTTGCCACGATTTTTTTGTCGTGATTCTGCTGTCGCGATTTTTCTACCACACTTTTTCTTCCGCGGTTTTTCTGCCCTGATTTTTTTGTCGTAGTTTTTCTACTGTAATTTTTCTGCTGCACTTTTTCTTCCACACTTTTTTTGGTGCTCTTTGTCTACTGCACTTTTCTCTATCAATAATACCTGCCCAAATAACCTTTCAGAAAATAGATATTTAATGATATTCAATAGATTCTAATGGGAGATCCTTTCTCTCTTATTTATACTTCCTTGTAGATTCTTCAAGGGGTTACCTTCTAACCAACTTAGCCCACTTTCCTTCTTTTATGGGTAACCCACTTCTAACCACTTGTCTACTTATAACTCACTTTGCTACAAATAGAAAATTCTCCATTTCTAGTTGCAACTAACTTTATTATTTAATTAATTTCTTTTGCAACCACTTTGACGTATCCATAAATAGTAAACTCACCAATTGTTTCAACCACTTTATTATTTAAATAATTTCTCTTTGCAACCACTTTGACTACTTTATTATTTAAATAATTTATCTTTAGTCACAACTTCTTGTTGCAACTAACTTTTCTACAATTAGTCAATTCATAACTTCTTTTCCATTAACCAACATTTTTTTGCAACCACTTTATTATTTAATTTATTTCTTGGTCAACCACTTTGACTATTCAATCTTCTCATCACAACTACCTTACCATAATTACCAAACTCACAACTTCTTGTTGCAACAAATTAATTTTAATTATTTTCTTAATGCAACTACTATACCCATGATTATCTCCTAGTTACCATCAATTTGAATAGTACACTTCTAGGAGATTCTAGAATAATTGAATTCTTTGACCTTCTAGGGGCTTCTATATAACTAAAAAGGGTTCTCCAACTTCACAAGGCCATAACTCTCTAACGATGAGGAGTTATGTGACGTTCCACATATCACTGGAAATGGCATGACATGTACTATCCACATAGAATAATATTACCTACATGTGAATTGATCTTAATTACATTATTCCTCAACCAAACTTGGGTTCCTTACCCATGCCTCTAGAGATACCAGACATACTCAAGGGTTGACATCAATCTCTAAGATTTGACATCAATATACAATATCAGACTCCAAAGGTTGACATCCATGACAACCAACAATCCAAACCAACTATCCATCGATCTAAACCAATTGTTTGACAAAGGGAATATCACTTAGTATCATTCATTGCTTGTAAGCTCATTAATTACATTACCCTTGTTATCTTGGAGACATGGTTCAAAGCTTCTTTTTACAATGATTGTTTCTATATTACTACTAAGCTTATGGTACTTACAACATATATAAAGGACATAGTTAAGATTAGGGTGATTGATGAATGATTAAGCATATACTTGATATAAGTGTAATGGAACAATATTATATGGGAATAAAACTCAGTCATAAGCATTACATGTATGATTAGTGTTTCCATAATGTAACCCAAAGCCATTACATTTCCTTATGTAAATAATGTAGATGATAACAACCCATTATCTGTGTAAACATGTTACAAACATACTTTGTACACTACCTAGTGTCGTACTAAGTTTTTCACTTTCGTCACTATTATGTTTAGTGTCGCACTTATGTACAGTTGTGTTGTCAAGTGTTGTAATATCAAAATGAAACTTTCCTAAGTGACACATTCATGTTTTACCAACTTGGACACCATGGGACAACACTTTGTCACTTCCCTAGTCAAGAGTAAGAAGATAACATCATTTTTTGGAGGTCAAACATATGATTTTACCCTAATTTTGACTTGGTTGGAAGGGTGACTCTCTCTTGTTCATGTATGGAGGGCATCGGTACTTAAGTGACACTCGCTAGACCGTTGTCAAGGGGTGTTAGTGACACCTTGTCTCAATCATTTGGGGAGCGTCATTCAGTTGCGCCTAATTCCACCTTTATTTAAGGACCATTTTTGACGCTAATACATATGGGTGGATGTTTCCACGAAAATGTTTCCATGTTTCTTACATTCGTTGAAAAATATGTAGTTAGTTTCTTACTTTTCATTTTTTTTTATTAAATTGGCCATGATTATCGTCGTTATTGCGACGAAAGTTCGTCACTATAGCGACGACTATTGACTATCTCAGTGCACCTGCTAACACACGTGGCTTGCAATGAATAGTTGACTTTTTGTGTGTCAACTCATGCATTTTTGTCACCATATCGATGATAAACGATCTATATATACCTGAATTTATGAGACTTTTTGACACATTTTCCATAGTTGCGACAATGTTCGTGGATTTTTTTTTGAGCTGTTTATTGTTCCCATCACCCATAGGTTGAAAAAATCCAATTCTCGATCTACATAGCTCGGATTTTGAACTTGCAAGGTTAGTATGTTTATTTATTTACATATACTCATTTAACTTGTAAAATTTTGTTCAAAAAAAATTTCATGTAGCTTGTTTTTTCCTTGATAATATATATGTGCATTACCATATTTCAAAATTTTTATGTCATTGGTTTTTGGACCCAGTTAGTATATTCTATGGAAATTCATGTGAAATATCAAGAAAAATATTTTCCGAAGAAGTATTTTAAGAAGAGGGAAAATTCCTCCATCAATAAGACAATTCAAACATTAAAAACGAATGTCATTATCAATCTAGATCAATTTGAGCCTACAATTTCTTATATAAATTTAATCCTTATTACAAAACCACCAAATCATAACAACTTTATCGGTTGGACTAATGTTTGAAATAGAAAGTGAAAAAAAAAAATCCTCTTAGGTCTAATCCTATCCCTTAGCGACCTTGTTAACTCTCTAACTTTTGTGTTTCTATGATGTTGTTCCTATCTAATTTATTTCATATTTTCAGTCTAGTATTAGGTTAGTTTAGTCATATAACATTGTATTCTCATGTGATGTTGTTTCTCTCAATTTTTTATAATCACACACAATTCTAGATGTAGTGATTAACTCTAGTTTGTAGTTGATGTAACTTTTTTATACACTATTAATAAGGAGTAGTAAAATATAAAAAATTCATGATGAAATATATGATAACATGATGAAATTGTAAATTCTAACCTTGTACAATATATACTGTAAACAGATATTCAGAAAAGAATAGAAAATATACAATGGAAAATACAAACATTACACAGAGATTTTTCCCCTGGAAACCCAAACTGGGAAAACCAACATATTCTATATTCATTCATTGTGTTACAATGTTTACAATACAAAATACATATAGGAGCCAGCGACATCCAAAACCATAACCCAATGACCTGGATTAGTCCAAAACCCTAATTCCTTAACCAGAAATAGAAAACCATCGACAAAGAAACCATGTGCCAAAAAACCACCTAAATATAATGTGGTCCCAAAAAATGCAGTCCCGATCCAGAAAATATAACACATTCCCAACAAAAATCTACTAATAAGACAATGAAAAATGAGAACATGCCAAAGTGTCTTAGAAAATAAAATCATGACCACTGTAAGTAGCATAAAATTGTGACCATTGTAATTAGTTGCAAATGAACACGTCATAATTTAAACCAACCAAACCCAATTGTGGATGACAAGTGGATGGCATTCTTTTTTTAGTGGTGAATTTCAAAGATTGACATTTTCTCTACAAAACAACTTAGAGGCTAGTGTATGGTGTCGAGTGATTCAAGTTTGAGAAATTTTGACCACTTTCGTTAAATGGTGTGTAATTATTTTCCATGGTGATTCAGTACACACTACTCTAAAGTACAAATTGAAGCATATAGATCTTAATATTTAATTGATATTAAAAAATAAAAATAAACATGTCAAAATGTCTTACAAAAATTAATTGTGTGAATTCTAGGTCATTGTAAATAAACATATCATAATTGAAAGGAGTAGCTAAAATATCATGGAGTAGCTAAAATATAAAAATTTGACAACTTATTGTTTTATGGTGTAGGTAAGAAAATTACTTGTCAGTACAAGGATTTGTCACTATGAACGAAAATTACATGAAGCTTGCTCAGTTTAGAGCGACATTAGAGGAGAGGGGCAATGGAAAATGTTATTTACCTTGCTATGATTGCAAGGGCTTTCAAAGAATAAGACTTTTAATAACAACAACTGAAAGACATTGTAGGGAGAAAGGTCACACCGAAGGGGGTTATGAATATCATCCCTTGTTAAGAGGTTATTCAATATTTAATGTATTCTCTGTAATATTGTTGTTGGTGAACTTGAAGGTTTTGAATGGTTTATCAAACACATTCCTCACATAGATACTAAGGTATTTAATTTGTTAATTATGTATGCCTGCATGTTCACAAATACTTAAAAGGTTCAATTTCTCCCTATATTGCTATTGTTTTCTAATTTGTAAAGTATGGATGCGATATTGGTGATTAATATTGTTTACATTGACTTATTGTTTTGAATTTTGTAGAATGTTAGGTGAATTGCTATTACCAACGTCAAATATTTTTCCACACACATATCGAGAAATATCCATGATTATGAAAGAAATTGGAATGGAGTATCAAGCTATTGATGCATGTCCTAATAACAATATCATATACTATGGACAATATGCATTATAAAATGAATGCCCACAATGTAAAATAAGTAGATATCGAACTGATAAAGCGTCAAAGAAGGTGCCTCACAAAGTTCTTCGTTATATTCTGATAATTCCATGTTTCCAGCGGTTGTTTAGGTACCAAAGTTTAGAAAAGTTTATGGATTTCCATGCAAAGAAAAAAAGTTGAGACAATGTTCTTTGAATCCCTGCAGATGGTTCTACATTTAAGTACATCGAAGAAAAGTGGCCAATTTTTAAAGAAGAACATCATAATGTTAGACTTTACTTGGTAGTTGATGGTGTTAATCAATTTGGAGGGATTCGTTCTACGTACTCAGTGTGGCATGTTTTTGTTATAAACAATAAAGTTCCTCCTTGGATGTCGATCAAGAGAGAGCACACAATGTTGGCAATGATTGTTCTAGGTATTTAATTACCTTTTATTTGCTTTAAAGTATGAAAAAATATTTCATTTCTTTGTTTTGTGCATGATAATTATGTCTTTTATATATAACGGCATGTAGAAAAGTATAATTAATCATGTATGTTGAATCAATTAGGTAAGTACTAGGTAAAAGATATGAACGTATATATTGAGCCTCTTATTGATGAGTTGTTGAAGTTATGGGTTGGTGTCAGTATGTATGACATATCTATAGACCAATAGGGAAAAAATGATTTCAATTCCATGGAATACTATCATTGACAATTCATGATGCTCCCGGGTTAACACATTTTTGTGGTATATTGTTACTTTCTTTTGTGATTTAATATTATATATATTTATTGAAAATATCATGCATTATTTTAAATTGTAACTCTAATTTGCTACATTAATTCATATATCCTGTAGGTCTTCAAACAAAGGGTAAATTTCCATGCCTAGTTTGTGTCCCAAGATAAAATCTTATCGTTCAAGAAGTTTAGGAAAGGAAGTGTTTGATGATTATAGGCACTTTCGGCCTAAGAACCATAGTTATCAAACTATAAACAAAGAAAATTTCAATGGTAAAGAGTAGAATGGAAAAAAGTTGCAAAGAATGGCACCTCACCTATGGAAGTTGGAATATAATAGAAATCGTTAAGGTATGCAAATTATTTATGTATGATATATTATATAAATCTTTGGTTTCTTTTTTAATGAATTATGTTCATCGTGGTATGTAGCTATATTGATTAATTAGTGTTAATTTCATTTTGTTGATGTTTCATGAATGTTGTTAAGGCACGAATGGGATTCCACAAGGAATGAAAAGTT
>JASDQU010106146.1:190640-203853 GCA_032191745.1 Picea mariana
TAGATATATTCCATAAATATTTATTGAGGTTAGGTCATGAAAAGGGGTCAAACAAGACATAGTCATGTGAGAAATGAGAAGGAAAAGGTAACCAAAGAGAAGACCAATTAGATATAGGCACATGACTAATGTTGATGACTATAATAAGTGTTGATTCTCTTCGACCCCACAAAGTGACTAGTTAATGGGGCCAACGTTGAAATTTTCTCAAACTTTTCTTGTAGTCATTGAAATTTGACATGGTTGCACTAGATGCATACCTTGACGGTATGGGAGGGTTTCAAGACTCAAAGATTCATATTATACCCACATAAGTGAATGTTCTGTAATTGGGTGGACAATACGTGGAATATGGTCAATAGCTAATCATTCAATATTCCATTTGTGTTCACAATAGAGAAACAATAGTTGTAAGGAATTTGATTGTTTAGGAAGTCGATCATGAGATTCTTCCAAGGCAATATATTTCTTCTTGCAAATTTCCTACAATTTCTACAAAATTAGTTCTTCATATTTATCTTTGTGGTTTTTGTAGATACCATATTATTATTGTATTAAATGGTAGAATGCATCTATACCACTTAAAATCCTATTTCATTGCTAATAAGGATCTTCATTGTTTGAATGCAAATTGTTACCAAACCATTCCTTAACACAACCATTGCTTGTGGTGTATAAGTGAGTATTATGTCTTTATATTTTTAGGAATAATCATCTAAGACTAACAAAAACAATCAAGAACCTCTATTCTAATTCTTGATGAATAAACCATTCATTCAAGATTTATGTCATATAATTATTCATTGTCATACTTTTAAATCAAGATTCCATCTACATTTTAGTTCTTGTATTTTCCATGTGAATGCAACACATATAAACTTATCATATGATGAACAAGAATATATTCCATGCACATAATTGTTTGAGGTGATCATGACAATTCATCAATGAATAAGGAATACATTAGTGGCATTAGTTTTTCCATGACATTGCTACGAGGATGATCCTTACTCCACAAAGGAATAGAGACCTTCTATGGATTTTGAAATTGTCGATGTTTATGAAATTTATATATGTTGGCCAAAGATCCAATGGTGGTTACTAATTATATAATAGGCATGTTTCACATTAATAATTACATATATAAGAAAAGTTTGGGACCTAGACCTTGCTTTAGTAAGACTCAAGACCAGGACCTTGTCCACCTAAGCAAAGTAAATTTAGTTTAGCATTTTTTCTCTCTAGGATAAACTATTGAAATAGTGTCAATGTTTGCTAGAATTGATCATTCCAACAATGTATTTGTTGTTATATAGGATCAAGCATTGGAACAATGTCTTCTTTTGTTATCTAGGATAGATTATTTCAATAATGTCATCATTGTTGGTTTGGATAAATCTCCTAAGAACACAAGATTAGATGATAACTAACTTAGTTATTATCTATCACAATAGTGTTGTTATTGTTAACCAACATAGATTTATCTTTATATCCTAGGATTTATCAAGTGTCAAGAGGGATCAAATCCCCTGACATACAAAACTTTACCCAGGTTTTTTCACTCTAAAAGAGGTTTTCATCTGAAATTATTTGATCCCGCTAAATGATTGATAAATTGTAGGTTAATATGCATCTAGGCTAGTTTATGATGTGAATTAGGCCCAACTTCACACGTTTTTTTTTTTTTTTTTAACTATTATATTTGATCGATGTACATTGAATTCAACGTTATGTTACATTAAACATCTCCTCCATATTGAACTATAAAAGGTGTCTCTATGATAAAATAAGTTCAAATACATGTAGATTTATACTTATAGCTAGAATGGATAATTAATATTCTCCGAGTTGTCAATGGGGCTTGCTAGATCGATGAAATTTGGGCATTTTTATTGTCTCCACTGGGATGCAATTACCCTAAGTGTATCATTTCCCCTTTTGGACTAGAAAAAATCTAAGGGGAATTTTTGAATAATGAATTGCATAATGGTTGTTAAGTCACAAAAATTTCATACCCCATTAAGTGTGACATGGTCTTCCACCTCTTGATAGGTGATAGATTCAAAATTAGGCGGGATGTTTTATGGCATGAAAATAATCAAAAGGAGAATATAATCGCGAATATACATGGTATCCATATAATGTTAATATACATTTCAGCTCCATTTCATCGATGCAAATGAGAGTCGGTCAAACCAATCCGAGAAAAATTCAGCGAGGAGACTAGGGCACATTGTGACTTGTGAGTTGGAGAGAATGATGGAGAAGGAAGGATATAGAGAAGAAAGGGCATTGGGATATATACATTTCTCCATTTCATCGATGCGAGTGAGAGTCGATCAAACTAGTCTGAGGAAACTTTATTTCTTTTAAGCGCGAGGAGACTAGGGAACGCTGCGACTTGTGAGTTGGAGGGAACACTAGAGAAGGAAGGATATAGATAAGGAAGGGAATTGGGAGAGATATCTCATGAGAAATGTTACAAACAAGAGAGAGGGCTCACAAAGGGCACTGGCCAAAAGAGAGATCTTGAGGTTAGGGTTAGGAAGGAGACATTGCTCACGAAGGGCACTGGGAGAGAGAGCTTGAGGGCAAGGAGACACAGTATAATGGTGAGTTGTTGAATTTCCAATATTTTAATATGAAAATCCCTAAAAATGTTGACATGTAATTTTCGGGAATAAAAATGCTAGTGGCTCCATATGTGCACAAAAATCCTCTCACGAGGTTCCTATAAAATTTGATTCTCTAACTGATATTTTCAACTAAATTTATGTATTATGGCTCCTATAACAAAAATGCATGATATATTGGCAATGTAGGTTATCTTGTAGATATATACCAATTAATTGAACCATTCAACTAGCTAATGATCCCAATATATTTTCTGATAATCACTTGGCTTAAGCTAAAAACCCAAGTACTTCATATATCTCTCCACTTTAGTAGGTTGAAAAGGAAACATAACTCACTTTCTTCATCATATATAGAATATAACGATATAGTGGAATTAGCCATATTTATCTTCATACATTAGCCATACAAAATAAGTCTATGATTTCTTTGAGCCTATTAGCATCTTGTATATAGGTTTGATATATTGGAAAATGTAGCTTTTGTTATATGCTTGTTTCTCATGCACCATTGTTAATGTATCTATCTTGAATAGTGCAAACATATATTGTTTCATATAAGAGTGTGTCCTTTCCTTCAAGTTGTATTGGGACTTATACTTATTGCAAGAACACTTTTAATTTGTCATATAACTTATATATTGACTTGTGATTAAACCTTGTCACTTGACCCATCTTTAGATGAGGCCTTAGCACCCTTGGGATACCATTCATTAATTCTAAAGAATATATCTTGTCGAGTATCCTCCAACCATTCATTATTTCTAAATAATCTATATTGTTGAGTATCCTCCAACCATTCATTAATTATAAAGCATATATCTTGTTGAGTATCCACTAAAACGTTTTAGTATCATAAAAAAAAGTGTCATCCACTAAGCTGTTTTAGTATCATAGACCCTAAATATCCTTGCTAAGGCTGCATTTCCTTAATCACCCTATCTACATCAGTTCCCAAGCCTAATGTTGGGAATTTAATGCCTCTTTCTATCCTAACAAATTTCATACACCTCTCATTCACTTGATTATACAAAGGTGTATGAAAATGAGAAGCACAAATGGATGTCGTAAGAAGAGTGAAGACCCTCAAGTTATGAAGAATCCAATTTCATAAAAGCTACCTTATTATAACAATCCAATTAGGGAAGTATTGAAAAATGTGTAAAGAATTAGGAAAGACTTGTTGAACTCTTAAAGTTCTTCAAGAGCATGTTTTGACATATCCATTGTTTGAAAGAAAATAAAAAGTAAATGAGGGTATAACACAAGTACTGATAAGGCTAAGTATGGAATTGATTTTGGATTCAACAATGGACTAGATTGTAAGATTTTTCATTCAACCTTGATTAGAAGAGGAATTTCAACGATTGGGTGCCTTTGAGGGTCACCAAGAACATTTTTCATCTTAAATTCTTCCATGGTTTTCACAAATCTTACAATCTAGGCCATTCTATAAAAGAGAAGACTCACACCCCAAATCATACCAAGATAAAAATAATGGGATTCCAAGTATGATATGAATAAAGTAAACAAGGACCCCAATAATTGTCTTACATAAAATAGAATCAAGTATATTCTCCAAGCAAAACATGGGTTCCCTGAATATTTGCTCGCTAACTTATATTCTCATTTTTTTGAGTGTTGGTACCACAAACTTGTATTCGCACGATAACTTATCTTCTTGTTTTAACGAGTGTAGGTACCACCAAATAGGTATTTCATATCTATATTCATCGAGTGATGATCAATATATACTCAGAGAGGTTGAAAGTGAGACGTGTTGTACTAGATATGTCATTTCTAGATCAACTAGATCTGAAAAGGTAAGGAAAAGATTTTGTTTACGCATGCAATTTTTTATTGCCAATAGAGGATCATGTAATTATGATGCTGAGAGAATAGGTGACATTGATTTTCCCTTGAGGTATAGACATCTAGTGCAATGATGGGTACCTAAGGAGCTACCTAAAGTGGACACAAATTTCTTCATCAGTGGGAGGATGTATCACATTGCTCCTTCGTCCTTACATGGATTGGGGTTATTTTCAATGGATGGCATAAAGTTCGGCTATGGAACTGTAACTGAATTGATGGAGTATGTCATAACACTATACAAATAAAATCACTATTTGATGTTGGTATGATATACGCAAAGTATGCAGAGATACGAAGGTGTCACAAATTATATACAACTAGTAGATAACAATGAAAATAAAAGGGTGACTATATATATTGATGGAAGGCCAAAAGATTCTGGAAACATCATGGGATTTATAAATAGTACACAACCAGTGGAAAAAACTAATAAACCGAATTTTATCTTTAAGTGATGTGAAGGAAATTGTATATTTGTATGTGTAACAAAAACAATAGTTCCAGGTGAAGATTTGTTGATCGATTACAACTTAAATCGAATAGATGGAGGGGGTGCGTCTATGGGGTTAAATATCTTACATACCATTAAAATCAACCTTTGATCAATCATTGTTATAAATTATCGCTGCAATATTTCAATTTTTTACTGCATATATTTCATTTTTCATTATTTATTTTTTTAAATTACTACAATATTTCATTTTTTTAATGGGACAATTACTTTCATAACTTTTGTTGATTAATTTATTGTGTCAACATCTGTCCAGGGTGACTGTGGAAAATCACATGCTACATCTATCCAGGGTGACCATGGAAAGGCACCCGCTATGCCTCAGTGGGTAAATGTTAAATATAGTAACAACTTATGACTACAACAACTAAATTTTTGAAATTTCATTATTTATTTTCTGATGTTATTGCAATATTTCATTTTTTTAATGTTACAAGTGAATTTCATAACTTTTGTTGATTGATTTATTGTGTCAACATCTATCCAGGGTGACCATGGAAAATCACATGCTACATCTATCCAGGGTGACCGTGGAAAGGCACCTGATGTGCCTCAACAGGTAAATGTTAAATATAGTAACAAATCATGACTACAATAACTAAATTTCTCAAATGTTAAAGTTCATCTCATTAATTTTATTCATTAATTTATTGTGGCATGGTCACCATGGGAAGTCACCGGCCGCACAACAACATCAAGTAACTGTTAGTGCTTAATAATAACTATATTTCATTACAATATCTAATTTGTTTTGATGTTCAAATTATTTTAATTTCATTTATTCTTTGATTGTTTTAGTCTAGTACAGTTGATTTGGACAATGAGGAGCTTGAGGATGAAATGTTTTATTCCACTGACCCAATAGTAATTGTCGCGAAGGCCTTGAAGAAGGAAAACATACAATATCTAGCTTTGTTTCGCAAAATACCCCTGACACAGGAGGACACGGAAAGAATTTCAGATCTACAAAATCTAATAAATGTTTTTGGGTTAAGTTGCGTCTTCACATATTTTTATCATCTATGAAAATTTCATATCTGTTTTTTTGTTTTATATTTTCTATATGATCTGATAAAGTAAAGTTTTTCGTTTGTAGGAGTTTTTAAACCACGTGCCCCAGGAACCTGTTGATCCCACAACTACTATAGGTAGCAGTGATGGTCCAATGCAACAAAAAAGTCGACAAAGAAAAGAACAAATGAGACTTTTTGACCCTCCTGAGGTTCCCCTCAAATCCATTGATGAGCACACTGATGTTGATCGACATGAAATGCCAGAGCATGATGAGCCAGAGCTTGGGACTCCACATGACTCCGGAGATGATTGTATTGTAGATGGTGAGGAAGCTATTCATAGATCAGCACAAATTAAAAGCACTGGATCACTAGATCTCACCTTTCTGGTGGATGACGAATGTGTTCCAATCAAGATTCAGAAGATTGTAGGTATTTGTTAATTAATTGATTCATTTTTATCATGAAATTGAAATGGACATTTGTTGAGATTATTATAAATTAATGGATAACATGTTTTAGTAGGAAACAATGTTTTCTATAGAAACTTGAATGAAAAAGCATTGGAGTTGTTTGGCCCCACCATTCACACACAGTGGAATACCCAATATAGTGAAAAGAAAGATGAATTTATAGGCCACATGGTAACTTGTTCGACAATACGTTCAACAAGAAAGTGGTTACAAAGTTAGTCGACACAAATTTAAAATATACCAGGGCCCAATATAGGTGTTGTAGGAAAATTCCCCTTCGAACAAGTGAATTCCCTCTTAGATCTTAAACCCCAATGACAAAGATATAAAAGTGATAACTTTGAATACTTACTTTCCTTTAAACATAGCTAAGCTAAACAATAGAGAAGAGGAAGAAGATATGAGTACCTTTTTACGAAGTTTGTCCTCGCCCAGTTGAAGTTGAACTTGATATCCAAGTCCTTCAATGAGTCCTTCAATCCAATGAACAACAAACACAAATCATACTTCATATTCTACCATGATTAGTTTAAAACTAGATTCATCCAAAGAGACAAGCCCATCTAAATGTACACAAACTTGAAGGAAATAGGCCAAGCACATATATATTAATGAGAACTCAAAATAGATACTTACAAGTCGTATATGAAGTCGTAGCAGCCTCTCCAAGTCCTCCTCATCCAACCCTTTCACAAATCTCCCAAAATCATAGGTTTGACATCCTAAAGATTTCTCCCAAGACCATAGGTTTGATACCTTCAATATGCCTCCTTCCTTATGAGATCATAAGTTTGGTATCTCTAAAATTCTCCATGCCATTCTCCTCCATGGAAATCCCTCATTATATAGGATTTTGAGGCTTAACCACCATGGATAGGATCTCTCATCATATCCACTAAAAAATGGATCTCTAAGATATTTAGGGAGAAAATATTTCTTAAGGATTTTAGGGAGGAAATATCTCTCAAGGATTTTAAGGAGGAAATATTTCAACCATCCATGAGATCCTCCACCTTCTCTAAAAAATAGGAAACCAAATGTGAGGTGGATTCTCACACTTAATTACTTTCTTTTTCATGAATATTAATAATAATCCATGTGCACTTGATATTTTGGTCTTCATGTAATATATCCCTCCTCCACATTGACTAGGGATTGTGACATAGGTTATTCCATGATGTCAAGGTGTATGAGACACTTATACGACACTTACGACACTTAGGGAGTGGTACCTAGGTGTGAAAATTTCATGTGTAATAGAATTCGCCAATTTCTATTGTAGGAAAATTCCCCTGCGGACAGGTGAATTCCCTCTTGGATCTTAGACCCCTATGACCAAGACAGAAAAGTGATAACTTTGAACACTGACTTTCCTTTAAACACAACTAATCTAAACAATAGATAAGAAGAAGAAGATATGAGTATATTTTTATGAATTTTGTCCTCGCCCAATACAAGTTTAACTTGATCTCCAAGCCCTTCAACGAGTCCTGCAATCCAATGAACAACAAAGACAAAGCATACTTTCTATTCTACCATGATTAGTTTAAAAATATATTCATCCAAAGAGACAAGCCCATGTAAATGTACACAAACTTTAAGGAAACATGCCAAGCACATATATATTAATGAGAACTCAAAAGATATACTTACAAACCGTAGATGAAGTCACAACAGTGTCTCCAATTCCTCCTCATCCAACACTTGCACAAAGCTCCCAAAATCATAGGTTTGGCATCCTAAAGATTTCTCCCAAGACCATAGGTTTGATACCTCCAATATGCCTCCTTCATTATGAGATCATAAGTTTGGTATCTCTAAAATTCTTCATGCCCTCCTCCTCCATGGAAATCCCTCATTATATAGGATTTGGAGGCTTAACCACCATGGAGAGGATCTCTCATCAAATCCACTAAAAAGGGGATCTTTAAGATATTTAGAGAGAAAATATTTCTTAAGGATTTTAGGGAGGAAATATCTCTCAAGGATTTTAAGGAGGAAATATTTCAACCATCCATGAGATCCTCCACCTTCCCTAAAAAATAGGAAACCAAATGTGAGGTGGATTCTCACACTTAATTACTTCCTTTTTCATGAATATTAATAATAATTCATGTGCACTTGATATTTTGGCCTTCATGTAATATATCACTCCTCCACATTGATTAGGGATTGTGACATAGGTTATTCGATGGTGTCAAGGTGTATGAGACACTTATATGATACTTATGACACTTAGGGTGAGGTACCTAGGTTTGTCAATTGCATGTGTAATAGAAGTCGCCAATTTATGTTGTAGGAAAATTCCCCATGTGGATAGGTGAATTCCCTCTTAGAT
This sequence comes from Picea mariana, assembly GCA_032191745.1. NCBI lineage: Eukaryota > Viridiplantae > Streptophyta > Pinopsida > Pinales > Pinaceae > Picea > Picea mariana. Next base: position 199,484 of record JASDQU010106146.1, read on the forward strand.
ATTAGACCCCTGTGACCAAGACAGAAAAGTGCTAACTTTGAACACTGACTGTCCTTTAAACATAGCTAATCTAAACAATAGAGAAGAGGAAGAAGATATGAGTACTTTTTTATGAAGTTTTTCCTTGCCCAGTACAAGTTGAACTTGATCTCCAAGTCCTTCAACAAGTATTGCAATCCAATGAACAACAAAGACAAAGCATACTTCCTATTCTACCATGATTAGTTTAAAAATAGATTCATCCAAAGAGACAAGCCCATGTAAATGTAGACAAACTTAAAGGAAACAGGCCAAGCATATATATATTAATGAGAACTCACAAGAGATACTTACAAACCATAGACAAAGTCGCAGTAGCCTCTCCAAGTCCTCATCGTCCAACCCTTGCTCAAAGCTCCCAAAATCATAGGTTTGGCATCCTAAATATTTCTCCCAAGACCATAGGTTTGATACCTCCAATATGTCCCCTTCCTTATGAGATCATAAGTTTGGTATCTCTAAACTTTTCCATGCCCTCCTCCTCTCATTATATAGGATTTGGAGGCTTAACCACCATGGAAAGGATCTCTCATCAGATCCACTAAAAAGGAGATCTCTAAGATATTTAGGGAGAAAATATTTCTTAAGGATTTTAGGAAGGAAATATCTCTCAAGGATTTTAGGGAGGAAATATTTCAACCATCCATGAGATCCTCCACCTTCCCTAAAAAATAGGAAACCAAATGTGAGGTGGATTCTCACACTTAATTACTTTATTTTTCATGAATATTAATAATAATTCATGTGCACTTGATATTTTGGCCTTCATGTAATATATCTCTCCTCCACATTGACTAGGGATTGTGACATAGGTTATTCCATGGTGTCAAGGTGTATGAGACACTTATATGACATTTACGACACTTAGGGTGAGGTACCTAAGTGTGAAAATTTCATGTGTAAGAATAGGGAGAAATTGAAATTAGACCTCAAGCATGAGAGCCCTCCCATGGTTCCGAAGAAAGAGTGGAAGGCCCTGATAGAGGATGCAAAGGAGAAATTGTTTAAAAAACAAGGAATATGTCCACGACCTAGTAAAKCAAGGTACAACACATGTCATCTTCTTAGTGAAATATGCTCATTTATATTTTCTTTCTTGTTTTAAGTAACAATTCTGATATCTAGCATTTTTCAAAAATTCCATATATAGGGTACCCGACACCTCCAAAGCAGCCAAGGCTAGAGTGGAAAAGCATGGGAAACATAAACTAGGCCAAGGTGGCTATGGAAAAATAAAATCCCAAATCATAAGTATTAAATGATTAACTGTGGTGAATATTTATTTAATAGTAGTGAACAAATATTTGTTTTGTTATTGGTAATTTTAATGGTGTTATGGATTGCAGTTAAATATATTCCAAACTACTACCACTGAGGAGGACCTAAAGCTTTGTTTCAAGCAGGGTTTTAAAAGTGTGATTGAATATCGGAGAATCTTGGGGTAGACTCCAATCTCCCTAGCCACGCAAATGCAGGTAAATAAAATGAATAAGGAAACCACAGTAGCATGCTTGCAAAGTCTATTCATATTTTATTATTGTTGTGCCTCTTTCGTCACATTAGTGAGCAAAATAGAGGTGCTTGCAAGCTCAGTTGGGTTTGCTGAGTAGGACAGCTGCAAGGAAAAGGGTTAGAAAAAGAAATATAAAACAACAAATAAGAATTAAACTAAGAAATAAAACAACAACTAAATTTATAAACATAGGGACATAATGACAAAAGAAACAATGAGACCCATGTCACCAATGATAAGGATGATCTTAGTGAAAGAAAACATCGAGAAGCAAGGGGACTATGAGTCTCTTCTTCCTCCAAGGGAGGGCTCTTGGACCCCCACAAGTAAGCTCTTCTTACAAATTTTGAAAAAGAAAATGAAAATGGTGAAAGAATTCTTTGTTAATCCACTCAAGGGGTGAGATGGATTGCCCCAAAGCAATGATGCAAGTATACTCTTGGCAAGGATAGAAGAGTCCTCAAGAGAATAGTGGCAGCATAACTTTGCTATGAAATTCCTTGAAAAATGAAGTGTATCCATGGCCTTTTTATAGCATTCATTTGAGCTATTGTTCAACTAGTTTGTAGTGTGTAAAGAGGCTAATTAGGGCATTTCTAGGTCTTTGACTAGCCATCCAGTCGAATCTAGTCCATATTTGAGTGTCAAATCAGCTTGGAAGCTGAACCAGAAGTGGGTGGGAGGCCGACCACTCTCATAAATGCATCGTTTCTCAGGTGCACGACTTTTTGCAACAACAGTCGCACATCGTGCACATGTGTGAGAAGCTTGTGTTTCTGTTTCACGCATGTGCGTGTGCGCCCAGTGTCTTCATAGCACCCTTCAATTTTTTCACAATGCTTTTGTGTTAATTCAGGTCCATGGATGACTTCATAACTGTTTGATGATGCTGAATTCTTGTAACTAGTTGCGGACGAAATTTCAGTGATAACAGATGACCCCTGATGGATGAGGTTAGGAGCATATGTATGGCCAAAATCCATCAATGTTTCTTCTACTGAGAGTGTTGTGTTGTAAGAGAGAGAAATAGTGGGATCATCCAGAGTGATCTGTTGGAGGGAGAAAGGAATCGGTAGAACCCAACCTTCCATGAGGTGTGTAAAAAATAAATTGTGTACAAACGAGGCGGGCATGCCCCATGCTCGTGTCATGTAACTCAAAAATAGGAATGAAGTGTTGGTGTAGACAACTGCAGTGCCTTCGGGGGCGGTTGTAATAAAGGCAGAAGACAATGCTAGGGATGAACATACTCTAAATAGTAGGTAGTGACAGCTGTAAGAAGTATCACGGATTCTATAGGCATTGATAGCCCAGTCAAGTTTAGAGGTCTTTGGCAAGTAAGAGAACTTACTGCAATAGTCGCAAAGTAAGACCCACTGTAACATGAGAAATTGTTTACATCGAATGTTATGGGGGTCAACGACATCAGGGAGCAATTGTGGTTCTCCCTGTGCCATCCGAGATCTCTCATTGGATGGGTAATGAGAATCAAGATACTGTCGCCCTTCTTGAAAACTATGCTGATGTCAACAAAAAGGGGGACGCGACTCCTAGAAGCAAATGGCTTCATGAAATCTACTAGGTGAGGGTAGGAAGTGGAGGAGGTACATGGACACAGTCAAGATGTAGGAAGACTCAAGACTGCCCTTGGTTGGAGTATATTTGAGATAAAAGTGGCCGCAACCGTTCAACGAGGTCGAGTGTCAGGGGGACAACAAGACAGGGGATAAGTTGTGCCAGAGGTGGGACAAGGTGAACAAACTCAGAGGTAAGTGGCCTATGGGGTACTCTGAAGATATGGACGATGTCTTCAAGGGTGGATGATAAGTAGTTCCCCAACTAAGGGTGACATGGGTTGCGTTTGGCCAAAAAAAAGGAAGAAGGTCGCCAAAGGGGATGACAAAAAGGTAATGTAACTGCTGGAAACAAAAGGCGTTTGTACAATAAATAAAGAATAATTTGGGATATGTGTACAAATACAGAAACGGGTTCCCCAATGTGAGATGGTTGGCCTGGGTAGGGCACAATTTGCTCGGAGAATTGGTGGAGGGCGGGGGCCCCATGGGTGGGTTTCTGTATGAGGTAGGTGAAATGAAGGGAAATTTATAGATGGGCAAATGGATTGTGGATGAAATGGAGGGTTCATGATACTGCGGAGGTGTAGTCCAAAAATAGAACCATGAAGAGATAATCTAGGAGTCCATTGGGAAAGCTAGTAAAATGAGGAGAAGGAGAATGTGGCTGATTCGTGACATGATGTAAGACTATCGGGACTCCCATCCCTAAAGGGTTTTGAAAAACAGCATGAGTGTCAAAAGTGCAAAAGGGTGCTATGAATGGGACAACTCATGTGGGTAAGAGTGCTACCGGGTGACAGTACCGACGATGCAAATGGAGGTGTTGGTAATGCAGAGCTAGAAATGGGGATCCTAGAGGTAAATGTCAGAGGGTGTGACTAGAAATGTAAGTGAGATTCAGAGGGAATGACTACATGTCAGTGTTGAGTATATACCTGAAGGGGTTGTGTTGATGTATGATGACCGAGTACCTACACACATGAAAACCAAATACCCGACGTGAACAATATCTAAAGAGAATCAAATATATGAGCATGTATTTGATAATTTTGAATATGTGCATGCGTACCTGGTCAAGGTATGAAAAATGGCATCCCAGGGGCTCAGGATGAAAATAGGCCTAGGGACTGTCATGATGTAGATGATGGGATGCTGATACCATGGTTGAAGATGGATCGAGAAATGGATGCCCAGAGCTCCTGGAATGGTGAGTGGAAGTTTGGCGAAAACGCCTATATATA
>JASDQU010106146.1:204930-215050 GCA_032191745.1 Picea mariana
AATCCTTGTAAATCCAAAAATAGGCCATGTAGATCCACAATTACGCCATAAATATATGGATTAAGGGAACAATCCATTGTTTATAGCCTTAAACTAGGGATTGGGACATAAAGGCCATCATTTTTACACCTACTCCTTCAAATTTGGTTTGTATTCCACCCTTGGAAAAAAACGTCCTTTCTACAAAGCATGTCTTATAGTTTAGGGCCTTGTATATGGCTTCTTAGCCCAAAAAACATTGATAATAAGAAAAATCATTATTTTTTGGCCCAACCCATGTCACATGCAAAAATTTCACATGAATCTAAATTCCAATTGCATTCATTTTACCACTAGTGGATTACATAACATAAAAAGCAACATGTATTAAGATTAAATAATTTTTTTTGGAAATTTAACCTCCAACTAGCTACAAACAAGCGATTTTCTACCTAGCCATAGGAACTTATTGTAGATTCCACCACCAAGCCAAGGTTGTGAGACCATAAGAGAAAAGATCTAGCTATTGTTTCTAGTTCACACACATAGCCCATCCCACAGTGCTTATAAAATAACTCTTCCCTCCCATCCTTCAAAACACCAAAAAAGGAATTCCCTTTTTCTGCAACATAGTCCCTCATGAAAAAAACCTCTTATATTGTGCAAAGTTTTAATGCAAAGGAAGGGACATTCATTAATTATCATGTGTTTTATCTAAACAAAATAAGCTCACAAGTTTTCCTTTCTTAGTCTAAATTGAGCCTTGATCCCCAAGCCTTTCAACAAGTCTCGCAATCCAATAAACCACGAAGACAAAGCATACTTCCTATTATACCATGATTAGTTTAAAACTAGATTCATCCAAAGAGACAAGTCCATGCAAATGTACAACAACTTGAAGGAAACATGCCAAGAACATGTATTAATGAGAACTCAAAAGAGATACTTACAAACCATATATGAAGTCACAATAGCCTCTCCAATTCCTCCTCGTCCAGCCCTTGCACAAATCTCCCAAGACCATAAGTTTGATGCCTCCAATTTGCTTCCTTCCTTATGAGATCATAATTTTGGTATCTCTAAAATTCTCCATTCCCCCCTCATCCATGGAAAACCCTCATTATATAGAATTTGAAGGCTTAACCAACATGGAGAGGATCTCTCATCAGATCCACTAAAAAATGGGTCTCCAAGATATTTAGGGAGAAAATATTTCTTAAGGATTTTAGGGAGGAAATATCTCTCAGGGATTTTAGGGAGGAAATATTTCAACCATCCATGAGATCCTCCACCTTCCCTAAAAAATAGGAAACCAAATGTGAGGTGGATTCTCACACTTAATTACTTTATTTTTCATGAATATTAATAATAATTCATGTGCACTTGATCCTCACTCTGAATTAATTTTTATTTCATGAATACTAATAATAATTCATGTGCACTTGGTATTTTGGCCTTTATGTAATATATCCCTCTTCCGCATTGACTAGGGATTGTGACATAGGTTATTCCATGGTGTCAAGGTGTATGAGACAATTATATGACACTTACGACACTTAGGGCGAGGTACCTAGGTGTACGAATTTCATGTGTAACAGAATGCCCCCTAAAGTGCGAGGTCAGAAAAGAGAATGATGGCCGAAACACTTTACAAGTATTTAATGAAAGGGTTTGGAGTTAGAGAACCTAGAAGAAACTGCAAACAACCATCAAACAATATTAATATATGTTATGTTTATGAGGAAATCATACCTATGCTTGGAATACGAGATGATTCAAATCACGACTGTCAACCAATACACTAGGGATCCATAAAAAAAATATTGACTAAAGATATGGCCACCAAAGATACAATGTGGATCCATACCTCCATGACGTGAACTAATCGTAGCCACGAAAAATACACAGTGGAGATATGATATGATAAAACATAACCACAGACCAATACAATGTAGATCTATGTGACAGTCTATATCATCATGGTCAAATGATCTTCTTTGTAGCCTGGGTACAATAGTTAACAGAGTGAAAGCTCACCCTAGGGTCTCCATCCCAATATCAATGTTGTATGAATCTAGCCATGTGAATATATGTTTTTATATCGAACATGGTAGAAACCACTTGATTACCAGTCATTGAGGTAAACCGTTAACAAGTGCGAGGGAAATCACCAATGATGTCAATGAATCCCAAGGTACCCTAGTACATTCAAACGAATGTGAATAAATGAGATGAGGTCAAACATCTGTGGAATCGTCCGATCAGAGGTCAATGATGTAAACCCATTATTAGAAGAGAGGAGGCATGTCATTGAGGCAGGCATGTCCCAAGGTATTAACCGGTTTCTAAGTCTAATTCCTGGATGATTTGTTGAAGTCGACATGAAAAGACTCATCGAAGGAGGGACTTGATGTATCCCCCATCATCGACACGAAACTGACATAAGAAAGTGATGTAAGATGGTGAATCAAATGAGTATGGACTGACACAGGAAATGGAAATTGGAAATAGTGCAGATCAATGGTTTGAAGTGAAACTTCCCTTGAACATAATGTGGCACGACAACTAACTTGGAACCATTGACTCGACGAGTACCAAAAATGTAATGTGACGACAATAAGAGCACTCTTCAATTAGACAAAAAAGTATGACAACACATGGAATTGGTATGACTCATAGACAAGTGGATTACGCAACTGTAAGACCAGACACAAACAAGTGCCATGTTCAAGGGCAATAAAATCTACCATACAGGATTCTCAAAAACTTGACCCACTTCCTTCAATTTTTCCCCCACCCAGATAGATGAGTACCTCTTTTTAATTTAATGAGCTCTAGGAGTATAACACATGCTCGATATAACTCACCTTCGGTAAGTTTCTCTTCTTTTGTTTAACAAACCAGAAGAAGTAATGGTTCTGTCCCATATGGTCCCTTCAATGTGTGATTTTAACAAGTCCATAGAAGGAAAACGTAGTGGTTTTTCATGTATAGAGATTCTGAAAAGTACTTAAAGATGACTTGAGGGTTGTCCTTTTTCATAATTTTAGTCTTGCGAGGCTGAAAAAGAGATAAAATACCACTCGAAAGATTCCATTTCAAACATTTTAGTGAGTGTGAAAAGAATCAAGATCACTTGAAAATCTTTTCATGTTTAGAGATTCTGAAAAGAGATTAAAGGAGACTCCAGGGGGTTCCTTTTTCATATAACCTTTATGAGTCCGAAAAAGTGATAAAAGTCTACTCGGTTACATCCTCATTTATTTATGAGCATGATAAAGAACAAAGACTAAGATCGTTAACTTATTCTCATGTATTTACGAGMATGAGAAATAACAAAGACTAAGCTCAGTATTGGTTTCATTTTTACACAATCTTGAAACAAAATTAAACTATGCTTGTAAATTCCCAACGTAATTTTCAAAGGTTGGGATACCCATGGATGGTTGGTACTCTTCCCCMAACTTGAAAATCTAGTGGCTTAAATCCAAAATGATAATCAAAGGCTGGAGACATGCCCCCCCCCAAGCTTCAATTCATTCACCACCTTTGAGGTTGTCACCAATTTCTGTACTAGATGTAGAAAAAGGATAAGGGTGGATGAAATGTAGGTTCAAAGAAAATACTTAATGAGATACTCGTCTTGTTAGAAGAGGTGACTGTTTCATTTTTTAATGAGCTTGACACAGAAAAATAACTATGCTTAGGGCTCCGGGTTGAATCCCCAGATTTTTTGTTTCATTTTTTAACGAGCTTTCTACGAGATGAAAACTATGCTCAAGACCTTTGTTTCATTTTTTAACGAGCTTTCCATAGACATGAAAAACTATGCTCATAGATTTTGTTTAATTTTTTAAAGAGCTTGCCACAAAGAAGTGAAACTATGCTCATAGTTCCTCTACTTGATCATGGCTTCCAAGAGGACAATGCTCTGGAAGGAATACATGTCAAGGGAAAAATGTCAATCATGGCTTCCAAGAGATCTTCGCTAGATGGAAGAAAATCACTCTGGAAGGAATACATGTCGACAACCTCGATAAGGGTAGGGAGATCTGGCTCTAATAGCTCTATTGAAGAGATGACAATGTCAACTACCTGATCTAGGTCAGGAGAAGGGAGGGATTCCTTCTCATGCATGGTTGAATGCATGGGGCAGGTCGTTACATAATTGACCTGTGGTGGGGCAGACATCATTGGCATGTAAGGACCAATCAAGGAAGGAAAATGGTTGACCATCAAATTAGGGTCAATGAATGAAAGTTGGTCAATCGATACTATGTGTCCATTGTGAGGGAAACACATCACTCGAAAGAGAGTGGACATTAAAGCTATCATAACATAGAAATAGTCTCACCCGAGGAGCAGGTTAAAGTCCAAGGGGTCCTGAACTACCATCACATCAGTGTAGAACATTTTCCTCCCAAAGTAACCAGAAATTGAGGAAGTATCCCTAAAGTTCGACTAGCTCTTCTATCAAAGGTTAACAAATTATGAGTCATCGATGCAAGTTTTGGGGAACCAAAAGCTTGCCAAGCATTAGCAGATAAGATGATAATAGAAGCATGTTCATATATTACGGTGTTAGGAATACTCCTATCACAAACCTACATGGTGATTTGGAAAGGAACTTAAGAAGGAATATGGGGTTCTGTCAAATGATTCCAATCAATAGAAATCATTTGATTGCTTGAAGGGGGTTCCATTGGGATGGGTGGAGTTCCCCCTTTTCTGGGTGAATCAATATTAATGAGGTAGACCTAAGTGACATGCTCACTTTTTGAATGAGGAGTGGTATCGACGAGTGGAGGAACTGAATCAACCACTTTGGTTGCACTCTTCAAAGGAGAAGTGGGATCGATCGATGGAGGAACCAGATCGACCAATTTGGGTTCACTCTTTAGATGAAGAGTGGGGATGACCAATGGTGAAAATGGATCAACTACTTTTGGATCACTCTTTATATAAAGAGTGGGGCTGACCGATGACATAACTGGATCAACTACTTTGGTTAGTGGTTCAATCAAGGATGACACTATATTGACCACCTGATCAACTAGACTGAYCGGGGATGGAACTAGATTACCATTCCATCAACTAAYGATAGTTTGGGAGGAATATTACAATAACCAGTTGGAAATTGAAGATTTTCCAAAAGAGAAGAAGCCTCATCCATACGAGGACAAAGGTGGGAGTAATGATCACCTTTGCATAACATGTAAGGAAACTTGACAGTTGTCTTTTTCTTACCAAACTTAAYGTCACTAGTTGATGGGGCATCACCATCATGTCCAGCAGGGACCGATGATGTGGAGGACTGCATTTCTAATACCTTGGGAAGACCAGGGAAATCCCTCAAAAAGTGGTCACCCTTACAATGACTGCAAGGGAATTTGGGTTTTAGATTCTTCATTTTAAACTTGTTGACCTCACCAACACTCCTAGTACAATAAACAGTAGCTGGTTTCTTCGATCCAACATCTGATGTAGTCATAGGATTGGTCCCTTTCTTGTTTTTCTTCTTCTTCTCTTTCTGTTTCTTCTTCTTCTTCTTATCAACCTGGTTAGTCACTTTAGAGTTTTCACTAGGTTAAGAACTAGAAATGGAAGGAGACCTGATGGGTGAAGAAGGAGAAAGGTTGACATGAGGTTGATGTGTGGGTGGTGTGCTTACATCTGAAGCACTTGCTACATTAGATATTACTAGAGTGGAAAAAAACCATACCGGTAACCCAATTGTGAGACCTGGAAGGCTCAAAGTAGCGATGTAAGGAGGACCAATGTTTCCGTAAGAAGGAAAAACAAAATGTTCCCCCAGAGAAGGGGTTTCTTCATTGATAGTTTTGGGAACTGATGCCATTAAACAAAGATCCAACCTAGAGTCTGCTAGGGAAAATAAACAACACACGCTAAAAATCTAAGAATAAAACAATCAAACAAAAATTCCCACAATGAAGCCACTAGTTGGTGATGAAATCCAACGTCGCAAGATCAATATAGAAAGGGAATGGGATAGAGCGAGTGGAACAATTACGATAGATACCTGCTTAATGGACTTACACCTTGGTGCAAGCTTCTACATAGTAATCATGGATTTACCCTCCAAGGAGCCCGAGTGAGATTGACCACCATTTGTTCCAGGTACAACGAAGACTTCGCTTCACCGTCACCTTATGTAAAGACCCTAAATATTATGGATACTAAGGACACCAACTCGTAGTCAGCCCCTGGGAGGGTACAATCAATAGTCCAGTCCAAAGGTATGGGCAAGATAACAAGTCTGAAATCCTTCGAGAGAACTGAGGAAAAGTGTACCAGTAGAACTCCAGAGGACCCCGAAAGGATTTAGAATTCACGAAGAACCGAGACCAAATGAAGACAATTGAACCTCAAGAATAAACCCCAATACACGATTTGACTACTACGAACAGTTAAACCAAAGAGGGATAATCTCTGTACCTCTTCCAAAGGTGACCTCGTGCATAACCCCTGTGTGAGAGGATGATCCCAACTATGCTGATACGAAAATTGGATTTTCTCTCCCTATCACAAGATTCTAAGTTAGTTTGACAGCTTTGGAAAGTTATCCTTTCAAACTATTCCAAATCCCTACACCTTAAGCTATTGTAGGTTTGCTACCAGAAAATGTAAAATTTTCTGATAAATTTTAGTTTACTGTTGATTTTAGTGGTTGTTGTTTACTCAAGAGGAAAATGGTGTGGACTAAATGATGTTTTGACCGACTCTAAACAATGAAAAGAAATGCGAATGCAAATATTTCACTTCGATGAAAGCTATATTATGATAAGGAGAAAACATTTATCATTCCCAGATGCACAAAGTCCCAAAAATTAGATTAAGCTCATCAATATCAATATCTTCAAGAAATGATTCAAAGAGACTGTACACCAATACACGATTCTTGGCCCCCTTCAATTCAAGACCAAAAAATGCCAAAAAGCATGCAATTTCGCTACTTCAAATGCAAGCTAGTTTCACTACCCAAAAGAAAGAATGCATCTATCTACATAAAGAAATATCCAAGGGTGATGTCATGCCCTTCTAGGATGACATTGAGGCCCTAAGGTGGAACATTGAGCCTAAAATGTAGGGCGCTTGGCCTCTAGAGGCCTCAGATGATGCCCACATGTGCCACCAGGCTCATAACTACCTCCAAAATGAAAACACTAGCTTTGGATGACTTCTAGGGTCATGATGGTGACATCCAGGGCCCTCAAGGGCCAACTTCCATGTGGAAGAGAAAGATCCCCCTAGGTCTAGGTATGCCAGGGTGCCTCCAAAGGAAACATCTCTCTTTTTCCCAATGCAAATCTTTAGTTTCTTCTTACCCCTTGTTGGGTTGCAACATCAATTTGTGGCATTTAATCCCTCATGAAGGTCCAAGCTAATCATTCCCTCATGTGTACCTGTCCATTGGGAAAGTTCCAAGCTAATCATTCCCTCATGTGTACCTGTCCAACGGGCAAGGTCCTACAACAACAACAAATACACCCTCCAGGGATTCATAAGTCACATGGATCATCGCATGTAAATCACATCCAATAATTAAGTTACCCAAACATGTGCATCAAACCACCCTTAACCCAAACACATGTTCAAAGATGTTATGCAATTTGACAAGTAAGGTTTGGATAAGGTCTCAGGGTGTCCTATTGGGCTAACCTCCCTTAAGTTTGGGGTGCTTCCCAGATGGGATCTAATCCAAGTCATGTAAGTGTATGAGGTGGAATGGGGTAGGTATTTGGGCATGGGGTGCACATAATAACAAGGAAATGTAAATCCTTACCTATGGGTTCCTTTGTAGAGGGCGAGTTGCACCTTGTCATGAATGTAATTGCTTTCTAGCCCATTTGATTGTCTTTTATTCTTAGCTTTATTTCTTTTGATCTTTTTCTTTCAATGGAAAAGTTGAGGGCCATTGTCTTGGCTTGATGACCAGAGGTGACAACGTTATCCACAAACACTTCATGGAAATGAGAAGGTTGGCTCGTGATGAGACCCCCTTTCTCTTGGCTATGCCACCAAGGTCCACTATGCTGGTTTGATGGCCAGATAGGTGGTAGTGTCATACCGCTACATGTCCATGACCTAATGAGACCTTCTATCCATCAAAAAGTACCTTGAGTGTTTATGCATCTTATGGGTCTTGTTATCGCACAATCTGTACTTTCCCAAAGTCCTAGGCAAGTGGAAACAAGATTTCGTAATAGGGAGTGACCTATCACTATCACCTTAATAGGTAACCCCTTTCTATTTAGGAGTATATTAATGTACCCCAAGGGAGACGTCCCCAGTGACCTAAGGGTTTGAGAAGTCTAAGGAAAGAAAGTTCCCCCCTCTCACAAGTCACTCAATTTCAAAGGTTCTTTGTGTCTTATAGAGATGAAGAAAAAGATAAATGAGGTGTACCTGCCCATAGCAAGACAAAAATAGAAAAAACATGCAAATTCAAGGTACCATATGATGTTAGTTCTTCATAAAATCATGAACCTTTAAGAAATAAGTAAGCTGATGTAAGACTGTAGCAAAAGTAACTATCTATAATAACAATGAATGTTTGGTAACATCCACAATAATTATGCTTCAAAAATGCATAGAAAAGACAAGAGAATATAGATCCAATTTGACAGAATGATAGAAACTTGTCAAAAGAAAAGTTGGGAATGTCTAATCAGCTTTTAATGTCACTTTTTTAAGATGAATTTGCTGTTGTAAGATGGTTGTAACAATATTATGCAACAACATCAATTTAGTTAGGGATTTAGTCTAGTTTAAGGTTAGTAAGAGTTAGTAAAAGTTTCAAGGAAGGTTGTTTGAGAGTCTTTTGAGCAAATCAATCACCAAGGTGAGTGAACTAGTGCCATTAGGGTATATGGAGTCAACAATAGCAACAACAGATCTTAGAGTAAAATAGCAATGAAAGTTCTTATCCAAAGGAGATGGAATGGATGGAGGAGGTGTTGGTAACCCAAGGCCTTAAACACCCAAGTCCTTAAGAGAAAATTGGCTAGAAAGTAAGAAGACTTAAGCCCTAGCGGTTTCTCTTTTATTGGAAAATGTAATGTCCCCAGTTTGGGACATCATTATATTACAACGAGTTATGATGACCAAAGTATCCGAATGGAGGTTATAGTGAGTACAGGGGCTATTGAGGATTTTTTTGGTGTCCAGATTGCATCACTCATCTTATTTCATCATCACAATCCATTCTGCACAACTTGGCTTTGGTTCCGTTGCATTCTGACAATTTCCGTAATTTTAAGTTATTTTGGGCTATATGTTAATTAAATTCACTAAGGAGGTCATATTGGACATAATAATTGGAGGAACCTCTTACTGTAATATCTCATTGRAATCAAGAGGAATAACACTACAAGATATGATGATGAGARGTGACTTTCAGTGGCTAGGGAAGCCACTAGGAGGGATAAACTACTTTTTAGAGGTAAAATGGTTAATTAATTAATTAAAGTGATTTAAATAATTAATTAATAATTAAATAAAGTAAAAGTCACTTGGAGAGACAAGGTGAGCAGGGAGGATAAAAGAGAGACAGGGGCCTCTATTCTCTCATTATGTTGATTATCATTTGATATCTGGCTTCTTTCTAGTAAGCCCGTGCACTTGGGGGTTTTGAGGGTTTTGACTTAACAAGCCCTAGAGATCAACTTGGTGGTGAAAGAGCTCACCTATATTGATCCAAGATTGTTCACGAAGGTGAAAGATTCCTCCCTCACCATTCTACATCAGATCTACTCAGTTACAAGTGGTTTCTACATCAGTCACAGGTTCAGAGAGAGCTAGGGCGCAACACTTCGGGATTTCCAACAGGAGGGCGCACCACCTTGAGGAGAATAGCTTGATATGGAGAGAGGAGAAGGAATTTGGGTAAAATAACTCCTGGGTTTTCTCTTTATGGCCTAGACCATAATTTCTAGAATATTTAGGAGGAGGTTTACATGCTATCTGATTTATTGGAGCTGGGCACAAATTGTAGAGAAATATGGCGCATTGTAGATTGATGATTTCATTGTTTTGTGACCCAGATATTCACCATTTGACTTGAGCTTTTGGCCGGGATTTCATCTTTCCCGATTTACAATTCCATGTATTTTGAGATCCT